>JARFOC010029456.1:0-31469 GCA_031763485.1 Osmoderma eremita
TAAGTTTTTTGTTCTTATCATCCGCAATATATGCTGTGCATATGTGTGGTCTTGGTATATCCTGCCCAAGGACGGCTTTCAGTTTTGCGCCTTCCCATGGCTTGATAAGGTTGTCAACAGCACTTACCAGCCACTCGGCGCTCTGTTGGTCCGCGCAGGTGATGAGGATCCATCCTGGTCGAAGGGAGCAGTTCTCGAATCTAACTTGCGTAGACTGCAACCCCTCCATCTGGTCGACTTCGTCCGTGATCGATGTCCGAAGCAGATCCAGTTCCTCGTTGTTGAGCTGCTCCCTCGGGAAGTCAGATACAATTGGACTATATAGTATGTGTTGAAATTATACATTTTCTATGAAAATATTTGGCAATCCTAGTACAAAGGGAACAATACTGTTTACAAGTCTAAGTACTTCTGCGTATTTGCGTCGTTAACAAAAAGCGAACCAACTATATTATTCCTCAATATCCCAACCAATACATATAATTTTCTTGGATACTGCCTGCGGCTAGTGTACACAATATGTTTATTTGTTCTGGACCAGTGTAGTACTATTGCAGGATTACGAGACCCATGTAAAATAATGTGGATTCTACTGTCAACAAAATATTTAAAATAAACCTTTCATTTTGCGTGCATTGATAACTTCATAACCTGATGGTAAGATAACACTCGTCAGGTTCTATAATCCGTCCCTTCTACTATGGCCATTAGGGCCTTTTAATAAGGTAGCTCAGTATCATGTTCAATGAGGAATTCTTCAGGTCAGCTAGGGAAGTGGTTTCCTTCCCAAAGATGGAGCACTTGATTCGAGTGGCCGCAGGACAGTGTCACATAACGTGCTCTACTCTTTCTTCTTTCTCCGTACACAGTTGGCATTCGGTTTCTTCCGATAACCCGATTCTGTGTAGGTGTCTTCTGAGTCTGCAGTGGCCTGTAAACACAAGAGCAATTATTTTGACCCTCTTACGGGTAAGTTCAAGTAATCCTGTAGTTCTGACATGATTGGGTGAAATGCACTCTTTCACATGTACCAATCCAGGAGAATTGCTCCAAAATTAGAGTACTTTGCGTTTTAACCAGAAACTAATTTGTTGTTGTGGCTATCGAAGAACTACAGAACTGCACTCGAGCGTAGTTGTCCCATGGAAAATTTAAACTTTTTGAACATGATAAGCATGATACTTGTCTTGTTTTAAACCAGTTTCTTGTGATATATCTAGTTTGGGGCCTAATATGCAGTTTTCTGGGTATAGTTATTTTCAACACTAACTCAGACCATTATGACTATTAATATTTTCCGACTTTTTAAATGAACGTGTATTGTAACATGGAGCAGAGCGATTATCTTGAGAGAAATCTACAACAGATGATAACCAGTGGCTTTGGTAACACCATTTTATAATTTGCAGTTTTACGTCAATCGTGAACTTTAAAGCCGCATGGCCCTTGATAAGTGACGAATGATTCTCAATTCAGTATTCGCATTTGGCTCGTTTGTTTGTAATAGCAGCTGGACTGTGGAATACTGTATATAATTTGCACTGCCAATTTTCTTTATCTATAATCATATCCAAATACAATATTGGAATATATTCATTTGCTCTTGGATTGAATAAAATCTAATTCTTTTACTGCTGGAAAAAATACTTTCGTTAAAAACTAAATTGTGCGGATATAAACGGAATTTATGCCACAGATGAAAGTGTGTATGTACCTTATCAATAATATAATTGAACCGGAAATCATTGTTAATTAAAAGACATGTAGGGACAACTCAAATATATGTATCCTCAATTAAGTAAAACGGACACATACATATACCCAAATGTTTGGAATTTATAAATCGGGATTACGGATTTAAATCATAGCTTTTACACAGTTTCTGTTGAATTAGTAATCAAAAACGACCCAGGCTTAATTTGCATATAGCTACTGAAACTTACTGATGTAATTTTTAGAATATTACTTTGCAATTATTAAATTGATTCAACTTTTCGTTCGTCATGCAGATATAATTTACCAACATAATAAAGGTATTACAGTCAACGTTTTTCTATTTATTTCCCTTTTTTAGAAATATTAACATGTAAGAAAAGAACATACCCGGCAGTGGTACCAGGTGACACGTCATAAATTAGTTTAGCCTACGGTATGCGGTTATGACAATTTCTTTCGAAAGTTAGCATTATTTAATGTGTTTTATTAGGATGATGACAATATTGGAAAATTATAGACAAATCGGGATAATAAGAGGTTGGAAGTTATAATATAAAAGTATTGTAGCTCTGAAATAGATTATCTCCCACAATTTTACGTCTTTCATTGTATTTAGCTGCATATTGAGGTCGATAATAGGTGATCAATAAACAAGATGATATATACTGCCATGATCTTATACAGCATCTTGCGGTGATTCGAAAATTCATTGTTATATTAGGTTCGTGTGCCAGGGCCGCTGTCGCTACCATTAATTTTTTTATCAGGGTTAATTAAATACGCGCAGGACTGCCACCTATATGATTGATATGTGAATTTAATATTAGAGTTTCCATTAGTATTCGGAGCTTAGTTGGTAAAGATGGTCTCTTTTTTGTAGGGAGTAAGGGTAATGAGTCCAACCAGCGACAATTACTGGTCATAAAAAATGTTACTAAATCAAAGAATACTTTGAGATAGTAACGGGAGTAACGGATTAAATTAAAATAAACAAATTGGAAAGTCTGAACAGTAAAGTCTGTGAGTGAAATTAAGAGAACGAGTGCTAAAGAAAGGGTCATTAGAAAAGTGGAGTGGAGGAAGATTTGGAAGGAGTAGAACGAGTGACGTGTATACAGGAAGACAGGAGTGCGTTTTTTTTATTTTAATTTATTTATTCAGCATGCTCCATTCTGCAATATAACATGCTATTAAATTTAAATACACTAACATTAACGAAACTATTTGCACAAATTTATAGCAACATTTTCATGACAATTTCTCAAATTCAATTTTTCCAATAAACTGGAGAAAACAACTTCTGTGATACTCTATCAATTGTGATTTTGTAACCGGCCCAACATCTTCTTTGTTAACATCTCTAATTAATGCTTCTTTTTCTCTCCCTAATATGGCACATAACAACAGTTTGAACTCCCAAACCACATTTACACTAATCGCTACACTAAACTTGTAGAAATAACTTTTAATTTTTCCATGTCCACTGTCCACATGTCGTAATTTTTGACGAATATAGTAATATAATTTTTAATCGTGGTCTAACATCCGGAAAAAAATCTTTTGTTATTTTGCCTTTGCAGGTATTTGTCCATTCAATCTGGCACTTCTCCACACTTCTTTTTCCTGTTCTCTAATCATTCGGCGTTTTCTTACTCTGTATTTCTGCCCAAAGCGTCACCTTCTGCATTTCTATATTGGCAATGTTATCAACCTCTAACACTGATTTCCCTTTCGTTAATATGACTACATCATCAGCAAAAGCAATTGCCTTTGATTTGTAAAGTCTAAATTAAGCAAGGAATAGTACTGAATATTCCAGAATCCCGAACCACAGCGCGAACCAGCCTCTTGTTGGTTCTTTCTTTACTTCTACTCCATTAACTTGCAAGATTGCTAGTCTTTTAGTGAAGTAGTGTTTAGACAGATTGTATAAGTTTTTTGGACAATTAAAGTCATTTAAGGCCTTAATGATTGCTGGCCATCATAAGGCGTTGAAAGCTCCTTTTACATCTAGATTGATCATAGTAACCACCTTCTTTTCTTCAAAACTTTCACCTATAAAAATTTTTAAATCCATAAATGCATCAATTGTACTTTTCCCTTTGGTAAATCCAAACTGGTTTTTATTCAACAAATTGTTAGCAAACAAAAATTTCATAATTCTATTAATCAATAATTTTTTCAACACCTTCCCTCCAACATTTATTAAACAGGAGTGAGTAGTATACATCTTACACACATACACGGCTTATATTAGACAAGGTATTTGATAAATTTATTCGTTCGTTAAATAAATGTTGGTATTATTGTTATAGTAACATTGCTAAATTACATTTTCAAACACATATTTAGGCTTTTCGATAATATTTAAATAGCTTATAATTTTTATGGAGCCATTATAATTTAAATCAGCAAGTGTCAGTTAATTGTCATTCAGAAATTGCTCGGCTTGTGCCAACTTGACATAAATAAAAAGAATCCAAATTTATTAAGTTTATTATTATTAAAATTCATTAGAAATTAGCATTTTGTAACATTGCAATAGATAAATACAAAGTACCCTAAAATTGACTAGATTATCCCAAATAGGTTTGTGTGATTTTCTATACCAAAATCGCTCGGATCTAAGGAACGTATTAGGATAAGGAAACTTTACGCATTTTTTTCCAACATCCTAAAAGTACATCATGAAACGAAAGTAAATATATGTATTTTAAACTCGATTTCATATGAAAACCAGCTAGGAGCCTTCAAATAAAGTAACTTTATTAGAAAAGTTCCCTAAACTATTGTAATTCTTAGGAGGTATAAAACTTTTTACATTTTGCAATAGCAATAGATGTCAATATCGTGTATACATTATACTGAATTTATAAGCTACTAATGCCAACTTAAATTTGCACAATTGAAACTGGAAACGGCATTACGGTCCGATTAATGACAAATATATAATCTACATTTTCTTCTTATTTATTATTCCTTACATTAATGTAGTTAATATTCCCTCCATCCATACTCCCGCATATAATTAATTGATTGAACCCCTTTGATAAATTGTTGTGTGGGTATAATAGAAACTTTGGTAAACGAATTTTATTCGATTAATTGGAACTCTCTTAACATCTAATTCTTTTCTTATATCGATTTCCCATAAATCCATCCTATTTGATATTTTGGAGGGCAATAAAAGAAACTATAACCAACCACACACAACTCAAATGGAAAGTAATAATTCGGATAAAAATATCTGCCCAGTATTTTTCTTTTATCACCTTCGCAAATAAAGATAAAATTAAACGGAATGCCTTACTTGATTATAAAGCACTCTAAAAGTCGTCCAAGACGGGCAACAAGTGGCTGCACTTAAGAGTTTTAATAAAACACTTGGCTAATTGAAATTTGTTATTCCTGCACGACCAGTAAAATTATGCTTACCGCCGTGGAGAATAGATTCAGCTTTTTTTATTAGGCATTTTCTGAAATGAATATGGAGCACATCGTAATGGACGCCTACGCAATTAGTGTGGGAAGAAAATATGCTTTACGAATCTGTAGAAGCGGACAATATGCGTTTTGTGAAAGCGCGCTGAATTTACAGCATTAATGAAGGTTCTATTTAAGCATGCTAAGTTGGTACTCGCATTTAATTTAGAAATGCATAATCTTATATATAAGCCAAGCTAATTCTTATTTATATACTTTCTTACTGCTACAGTGTAGGAAATGTTTGTGAAGGTAAACATTATCATTTAATGTCAATTGATAACGAAATACAAAACCATTATATAGGACAGGCAAGATAAAGATCGATGCAGGTCATTGATTTGTGAATAACGTCTTGTATGGGGTGGTTGCCAAAACACGTTTTGAATGACTTTTCATTGAATAAATAAATATTAGGTTATGTTATTTATCATAGATGTCTTTTATACTATTTATTCAAATACCGGCATTCCTCTGAAAATAATGGTACTCCTAAGAAGTTATGAAAGAAATGAGAAAGATATATTGAACATAGTATAAAGTAAAATTTATTTCGTTTTGCAAGTTACATCAAGAAAACTAATTGTTAATTGTGAAAAAAATTTCAAAATTTTTGGCTATTAATCGTAACATGGGAAAACATCTGACGATGAATGTGTACAATAAAAAGTATGGAAGCATTAATTATGTAAAGGATGCTACGCTAAATTCTTATTACAAATAAATTCACAGACATTTTTATTTTATTTATTATAGTTTAGGTATTCACTGTTATCACAATCACTCCAGTCACTTTTGCAAAAGAAAATTGAGTCTTGCATTGCTATGTGTGGCGATTCCATCAATTCTTGTCAAGAATCTCCAACGGAAACCTATTTCATTCTAAAATAATCCCTGGAGACGAAAGGCAACAATGAAATATATCTCTATCCTTCAAAATTTGCAACAGACTATTCTGTGTAATGAGGTGTTCTAAAATATCAAGATAATTAGAAATAAGTTAAAATTCATACCTATTTATACCTACTATTTTTATACATTTTATACACAACATTGCTTATCGATGAATTGGTAGCATCATTGATACCTAACACAGAGGTATAGGTTTCTGACGAATTGCTAAAATTACATAGTTTATAATTCTTTGAACATTACATTTGTGCAAATATACTACTTACCTCTCACTGCAGTAAAAGGTGTCAAAGCTTGCCCATGTATGCGAATACTATCACGTTCTTGTTCGAAGAACGTTTTTAACGCTGCAACCAGTTCTTTTGCTTGTTTACGGAAATTTTTCGGCATTTTAGCGTAAAACCCTTGTAATATCTACTGTCGCCAAGAAGCGTGATTACTTGAGATAAAAATTAATTTTCAAAAAATAAGTAACATAGCAAATAAAAACAGCCGTTAAATAAGCAATAACCTAAACGAACGGCACAAATATCAAACAATATTTCATGACAGTAACAACACGAATACCAATAGTTGAGAAGAATATGGAATTTCGTTAATTGATAATGGGCGATTAAAATAAGTATAATATAAGTACATATATGAGTATTCGCCCCATTTTAGACTGAAAGCGTTTAAGAATCTCAGTGTTGGAGTTGGAGGCCGGTCCCCATAGCTGTATTACATATGTCAAATTGGTTTTAAAAAAATTTTGTGGATCAACATCTATTTTTCCCACATCAGCTTCGATTTTCTGTCTATAAACCAGCAAGTTTTAGTCCTAGTTTTTTCGTATTCATAAATATGTGCTTTCGCCAAGTAAGTGTGCGGTTCAGTTACATTCAATTCAAATATTTGAATTCTTACTTTTGGGCCTGTGACTTGTTATTCAGTTGAATGGTAGGGCAGGTTCCATTATTAAGTGTGAAACTCACAGGTACTGCCTGGCTTTCATTAGTTTTTATTCGACACTTTTTGCAACTACATTTGATTTTTGTTTCTAGGTGGCCTTGTAACATATTTGATGCTATTCTCGGTGTTTTGTGTTGTGTTACGTACAGTTCTGGTCCCAGCATACTTCCGGGTTCCTTCCTAGTTTGTTATTTTTGAACTTTTACTAGGAAATGTCTATTTTGCCGGTATAATTTTAGTACTCAAAAGATTATTGGGAAATTTGGTTTTTAATTTATACGGCAATACTGCATACCAAACTTTCTCCGATTTCAAGAAATGCTCCCGAGCGGTCACTTTATCTTTAAGGGTTTGTTTAATTTTCGATGTAATTCCGTGGACACTATAACTGAATGATCTTTACAAAAACGAAATTGATTTGTCAGGGATGTTTTGGGGTAAGATTCACTCCTCCTAGAAAAAACTTCCTGCACAGCTTTAACAATAGTGGAAGAGTGCTAATAGGTCTATATGATTCCGCCTACTCTATCGACTTTCCTGGTTTTAAAATCATCACTATTGGCGCAACCTTCCACTGGTTTGGCACGTGTTTAGTCCTATCGATGGGATTGAATAGGTGTGTGATAAGCTTTATTGCAATTTCAGATAGTTTCCTTAGCATCCTTCCTGTTATTAGGTGGTTTTCTTGGATTTATTTAGTTATATGGTATTCATATGTTTTGATGAAAATCCAACAAAAATGGAAAGTCACCAAATTGAAACTGAAATCTTAGAAAATCTAAATTTCGATTTGACTCTTTATCATCGTTAATTAAATTCATTATTTATCAATTTTCTTGTTATGCTGATACACTTGTTTCTGATTTGTATTTTTTGTACTTTTTATTTTCAACCTTTCCCTCGAAAGAAAATATTTTTGTATATTTTACGATATTGTATCGCACAAACTGATGGTTGGTGTGTGTGTGTGAATTTTAAGCATACAACTCAGTGTGAAATGACAACTAAATTTAAATTAAATATCGTATGTAATATACCACATGTGCAAATAATTTATGGACTTTTGAATTTGTACTGTGTGAGGAACAAATCCCGAGAACCACGTGTTAGTGTTTAGTATTTTTTGTTTGTTTTAAGATTGATTTTGTTGGTTTGCAGTATGGGTTAGAAATAATAATGCCATCAGCGTACTATATCAGTTTACATGTGATTAATATGTCATCTATTTTTATTGTTTATTAATACTTCCGTTTTTCGCTATATAATAACTGTTCTTTTCATTCAGAAGTAAAATTGTTTATTTATTGTAGGTTGCTAATTATATTGAAATAATGTGGCATTTTAACCATAAGATTTTAGACAAGGTTATTCGTTGTTACATCATACTATTTACAAGTGAAATAGGAATCCAGATGGTCCGTGGATGAATTCTGTGCAATCGTGCATTGAACAATTTATAGAACAATTTCTACATGAAGAAGTTGATCATAATAGATTCATTAAGCATAAATTTGTGTTAGTGTGACGAGGCACTGTATTTGTATCAGCAAAACGGTTATAATTGTTGGCCACCTTTACAATTTTAACCGATACGTTGTGGATATCCAAACCGCTTGAAAGTGAGTCGTAGTAAATCGGTTAGATAGTTATCTGCTCAAACAGGTACGATTTAGTGTATTACGTAGTAAACAAAATGTACTGGCTTCTTGGACGCCAGTCTGAGTTGTCAATTTATAACAAACTGCTTCTTTGCACGCAAATACTTAAGCCCGTGTGCACTTACGGCATCCAACTTTAGGGTTGCACCAAGAAATCAAACATAAAAGTCATTCAGACATTCCAAAACAGGGAACTTCGTAGCATCGTCAATGCGCCGTGGTACATACGCAACGTTGACATTCATCGAGACCATCCCACCATTCGTTCAATAAGAATTGTATTAATTAAATATTAACTGCAAGACAAATACATTTATGTCTTTAGATGTCTCTTACGGAAGTTGTCGAAGAGTTCTAAAGAAAAATTTACAAATGCATTTATATATATCAACTGTAGTCCAGCAATTGTATCTTTGGGATGATAAAGCACGATTACAATATTGCTAATTGTTCATGAAAAATTTAAATAATCTGGGTATGTGAATAGCCGACATTTCAGGACATGGTCATCATAAAATCTTTTGTGGAAAGCAGTATATCCGATAAAAGTTGGCGTTTGGGTTCTGTTATCAGGACGACTTGTTATTGGACCGATATTTTTTCTTAACGCCATAAATGCCGACAGATACCGTAATGATTTGTTACAGCCATTTATTGACCAGCTACACGGTGACGAGATTAGTGAAGGATACTTTCAACAAGATGGGGCTACAGCACATATAGCTCGGGATGCTTTGACTTATCTTGGTGAATTTTATGGTGATAGGTTAATTAGCATTCATGGATGGTCTCTCAGATCTCCAGATTAGATTTTTATTTATTTGGATCTGAAAAGCAGAATTTACAAGAATCGTTTACATAACCTAGATGAGTTACAAGCAGCCATTCAAAGAGAAATTGGAGACATAACAAAAGAGACTTTAATTAAGGTCTTGGATAATATGAAAAGAAGAGTGCAACTTTGCATTTTAAATCAAGGCATGCATTTTGAATGCATGTTGTATATAACAAACAAAAGACATTTTAAATTTATTTGATTTTTTATATGTTCCGTAGATACTGTTAAGATTATTATCTATTATCTTAATTTTTATTTATATTTGCATTAAATTTCTATAATTTAAATTTACTTCAATCATTGTGACTTATAATGAAAACAGTACCACATCACTGGTTTCTTTCTGTAATTGAGAACTTCAAGTCCAGGTTAGCAATACAAGCAGACTGATGATATTATTTAAGTTGGCGACATTTTCAGTCGCGTTGTTCTCGGGATTTGTGGCTTTCTCTGTACTTCGGAGAGAATTATGTGATAACACACCTTGTTTTATGTTTGATTTGTAGGCATGATAACGTTCGGATATGACGAGAAACAGAAGTGTTTTAAAAAGCGGTTGATTTAATATAAAACTAATTAGTTGTTGTAGAAACTGAAAACTAATTCAAGTTCATAAAGAATAATAGTAAAAGTGATAATAATTAGATACCATATACCTGTTGCATTGTGTAGACTACTACTACAGATAATAAATTTGCTTTCGCTCGAAATATGTAGGGTAAAGCATTAATCAAATGGTCTGACATATACATTTTTGCGACGTTAGAACCATGCACGCAGAATATCTAAATGAAATTACTTGAATATGAAATCTCTATTCATGGTGTCAAGTAATTTATTTTAGCTGTTGTTTTTGATTTATTACAATTGGACAGTTGAGAAGATACGCGCCGAATATACGTTTCAAGTAAAAAAGCTCTGAAAAGATAATTTGGGCGTAGTAAAACTTGAAAACGTGACCCTGCGTGATATAATGACACGTAGGTGTTACCTCATCACCCTACACAATTTTGAATGTTTGTTCTGTTTCTATGACTATTAATAGCCCGTCAGCTCTCAAATACGATTACTACTGCAATAAATATGTAAATTTCTACCACAAATTATTCATTGCTAAAGCTCCTGATAAATCTATCGGATTTTATTGACTAATCAAGTGTTTGCTGCAAAAAGAGGCATGCCAACCTTTTAAAAACTCATCACATATTGCTAATTAGCTTGATAAACTAACTATTCCCATTGATGTTTCCCTCTGTTTATGAAAACAAACAGTTCTAGATTTATACCATTGAGATATTTTTGCATGAATGTTATTTGATTTACACAATGTTTGCCCAAAAATTACATTTCCGATTTGTTTAATGCGTATAAATGTTTATTCAATTTGTATGTATCCATTTCTTAATTTGTATATATCAACTGTTGAAATTCATGATTCTAACAATGCATCTGTCCAATGGATTTTACCCTACACATTTCATAGCGGCCTACGGAGCTTATACGTATGTTGGTAAATTATGATATATTAGTTTTGGATCAATGCTGCAGCACATTTCAAAATATCAGAACTAGTATATCAAATCACTAGCGATGCAACGATTACAGTTAATTCGTAGTTATTTTAAAAACTAACTATATTTGTATTTGCGTCATTAGCTCCTGTATTCGATATTGTGATATAGTAGAAATTATTATAGTTGATGGTAGTGAAATGCAGATGTTTGGGCACCTATTGTCAACCTTGTGATCTAACTAAGAACCGAATTTTATGAATAGACACTGTAAACTACAATGATGTATGAATAAAACTGCAGAGGTTTCAGAAGTATAAATTATTCTAAAAGGTATTCGCATATAAAACTAGGATCGCGTACTTTATGGAAGCTCTTATATCTACAATGTTTCAATCCCTATCCAATTCAATAAATGCAAGAGTGCTATAAAGTGCCACCCGATAAAAATATACCGGATGCTTGTAAACTGCTTCGCCAAACTCTTGGACATTATTCTACACATTCATGCTGTCATAAATTATTTAATATCGTTTCTGATTATTCAATTTGTTTTTGCTTTTAAACAACATTTTATAAAATCTCTCGCAAAAACATTTTGTTTTTTAATTAAAATGTGCCCATATCCATAAACATATAGGTTTTCTTAATTGGCTGGGGGTGAAGAATAATATGGCAGAGTTTGGCGAACCAGTTTAAGAACACCCGCTATATTATTTTTCCCTTACATCGTTTCCTTTAGCACATTTATTAAATGGTCAAAAGACCTTTTACGTTCCTGAATGAATGACTTTTTGTCCACTCAACTCTTCATTGTGTATGTTTTTTCAAAACTTATATAGAATAGAAAAAACAGAATTTGTTTGAAAGTGGTAGCATAGAGTATCTCATAGAAATATAATTTAATTATTTGAATGAGATTCTTCATCAAGTATGTATGTGTATGTTGGTGTACTTTTCAATATAATGTTCAGAGATAAAAGTGCCAAACCTGACCAATTAGTCACTAAGACTTCCATACATTATACAATGGTTATTCAGTTGAAAAATGAATAAAAGTCAGGAAGCAAAATTTATGAGAGTATTTTAAATGACGAAGGCAAATTATACCATGTATAAAGACAGTGCCAAAAACAATTAACCGAAAAAATACCACTACGGGCGCATGGTTTATTGCAGGAATCACCATACTAGCAAAGCAGCAATACCAGGCGTCATCAGCGTCTCCCCGAATGCTAAAACCCAGTTTCATAGCTGATGCGTCGCCGAACTGTAGCGAAATGTAGCCTAGTAGGCAGAAACTCGAGTCCGTCTTTAATGCTTGTACCTCTTTCA
This sequence comes from Osmoderma eremita, assembly GCA_031763485.1. Taxonomy (NCBI): domain Eukaryota; kingdom Metazoa; phylum Arthropoda; class Insecta; order Coleoptera; family Scarabaeidae; genus Osmoderma; species Osmoderma eremita. The sequence continues at coordinate 12,405 of JARFOC010029456.1, forward strand.
TTGCTTTTGCTAGTATGATGATTCCAATAATAAACCGTGCGCGTGTAATGGCATTTTTTCGGTTATAAAGATAGTGTTTTGATAATGACACATTCAAACAAGGGCTCACGTAAATTCTTACTCCATAAGTAAGTACAGTGAGGTCAAAGTCAACGTGCAGAAGGTAAAGCATGGAATAAAATTCATAAAATTGAAGACATTTTTTGACAAATTTGGATTCTTTTCGGCAGTCGATAAAACTTCAAGCTGTTCTTCCTATCGCCGTTTTCAGACAGTCCCTAAAATGTAAATTGTACATACAATTGATTGCATTATTGGCGGACGATCTGGCTATCTCTCATTAAATAAGCGACATACTTCTCCGGAGCGAATTTCATCACCGTCACCAACTGTCATTAATATTTCGATTCTCTGTATTGAGCTTAGATCCATTTTGTTGTTGTAAAATTTTTGCGCCAAAATGTAACATTAATTTGGAAAAATAAGGCATAATACTTAATACCGTTTTTAAATCGGACGTTTACATAAGCTAAACAAATGAATGTAGGTATAAGAGAAGTTCCATCTGCGTTTAACAATCGCTGGATACATTTTGTCGCCTCTATGAATGCTCCACATAACTAACGAACAAAAGAGCGACATTTATTGAATTTGTATCAATATCAAGATAATACACCTGCATCAAACTACTTATGTCTCCAAAAATCTGTCCATAAATATTGTCTGCCATTTGTTATACATGATTATCGGTTGGCTTGCGTCGTGGATTATTACTTTTCTTGATTAAGCAAGATGGTGATACCATCTGTAAATGATGGACAAAAGTAAAAATAATATCTTTTGGAAGCTATTTATCTGTTCTCTGCCCGAGCTAAATATTATATGGTTGGCACTTTTCGAATTGTTTTATTTCCAACGAGTACACGTTGATTTTTACACACCAACTAACTATTAGTTGATTTTTGCCATTTTTTTCTCAAAAAATTTCTAATTCAACATATTACTTTTCTTTTGATTAACGAATGGAGGTTGGAACACTGTATCAAAACCTATACATTGGTTACCATTTTCAAAAAAAAGCAAAGTAGAGCAAAATAGAATCTATTACTAAAATATGTCTATTTTGCAAAATTCTTATTCGTGTTCCAACACTTTCTACGGGAAAAAGATCTATTTTATGAATTTTATTCCACCTATTGTATATAGAATTTATACTGATGTGAATTTGATTCAGTTTTCAACTGTACAAAGTCTAAGTTAATTATCTGGTCATCTTTTGCTTTCTCCATTTTTTGAACGCTGGATATTTAAGAGTACACCAGCATATCTATTAATGAAATCATTAGTTCAAGAATACTTTTTAAGAGAAAGATTAAATAGGTTTCAGTTGCTATTTACAGTATTTACGCACTTTCTCAAACATTCACTTCAATAACTTCAATACTTCCTTATGAACTATAAACAATACAATTTTGAACCTTTGTGTTAGAAAAATATAAATTGAAAAATGAGCAAGTGCAATTTGTTTTTGTAGAAATGTTTATCATTTTTACTGTAGAATAGCATCTAAACCATCTAGTTCTTAATTTATTTAGTTTAAGCTATCGATGCCAATCTTATGACTAGTTTCCTGTATACGTTATGTTGCATTTGATAAGTGTAGTCTAACATATACAGGAAGCAATTTATTCGATTAATAACCAAAACCTACATACGAGTACGTGCTACTAAAATACGTAACCCATAAACTTAATTAATATTATGTGTGCGGAGGTTTTGATTTTACAATAACCATTTTGCGACAAAAGAAATACAACCAGAGCTTCATAAACCAACGATGAAAATATTCCTGCTTATTGAAGGCATTATACTAAGTATGAGCAAAAAATAAGTTTAAGGGTTACAGTTCGAAGTTTGAATTTACTGGGAATTGCATCCAGTGTAATCAAAACACAGCTTTACTGTTTTCTTGGGCTTTCGGTGTTTATTTGAAACCATTATCAAGAGTATCAAACTAAAAGGACATTTAATTGTGAGAAACGGTAAAGAATATTGAATGATCGTGCTTACACGTTGTGTATAAAATTATACACAACATTTCCGTTTCTTACAATTGAATGTCCTTTTAGTTTGATACTCTTGATAATGGTTTCAGATAAAAATCGTAAACTCGAGAAAAACAATGAAGCTGTTTTGATTATCCTGGCTGCACTTCCCAGTAAATTTAAACTTCGAACTGCAACCAGTACAGCCGATACTGTCTATCACTTTGAGAGTTACTTTCAATTTAACTTTAAATTCATTTTGCTAGTCTATTGCGAGTTTATTACAACACAATGTTACAATTGTTTCATGCTTGTTGGTACAAGCATTAAAGACGAAGTCGAATTTCTGCCTACCAGGCATCATCAGCGTCTCTCTGAATGCTAAACCCACTTTCATCGCTAATTCGTCGCCGAACTTATTGCGAAATGTCCCAGCCACTTGCTTGCGCCAGGACATACCCCATCTAGGAGACACCGGTCAAACACAAGCCACCGAGACAAATGCAATAGGGCCAGTAATGCCAGTAACGTTGATGACTCCTGGTAGGCAGAAATTCGAGTCCGTCTTTAATGCTTGTATCCCTTTCATTGTTTTTGCTAGTACGATGATTCCAGCAATAAACCATGCGCCTATAATGGGATTTTTTACCGTTAATTGTTTTTGGCACTTTTCATGTTCTTATGTTAAGTCATGGTTAAGCCATTCCTGGAATCACAACATACTCAGTCCTTCTGGCGGGTCTGACAGTCCATTCACTATCCGAGCTAGATGAAGTGTACTGCATTACTGGCCCTATTGCAACAAAAATTACGAATGTTTGCAGTTACGTCATGAATCGATCAGTAAAGTAAAGACAAGCGTAATATCTAAAAACCGAAAGCAAACGTATACGCAAGTGAGATAAAAGTATATAACATATGTCGGCGCTAGCTAAGATACATCATAAACAAATCTGACGTAACTACAAACATTCCTGATTTGGTCTTGTATATGGGCAATGTATACATATTTATCTCTTAAAAATTTTTAAATAAGTCAACAGGTAAAGAGTTGGGAAAACAAACCCTTGCAATTTTTTTATATATGAAAGTTCAAAATCGTATATTTAATAAAGGTGAATTATTGTGCTTTAATTGATCATTAAGTAATTTATCTAAAATTTGAAATTTGTTAATTCATCATGGACCTTCACCAAGCAAAGGTTAAAGCAATTCAATTATTGCTGGTTATATTTTAATTAAATTTTTCCTTTAGTTCTCTGTGTTAATCGCAATCACGTTGTATAAAATGAATGAGCAACGTAATATACATTTTAATTCGAAATGTTATATAATATAGTACATGGTACATTCGTGTCATTATCTCTTAATAAAAGGATCTTTCTCACCGCTAAACTCGTGCAAAGCCTGGAATGGATAGGGTAAGACCCCTCATAATCTACGTAATCTACTTGTTACAATTTCGGGTATTAGTGCTGCGTTATAAACTTTGTTTCCCTTTATTCCTTTACGTTTTGGTGCGTATATTTGTATCTAGAAACATTACGGAATAAGTATACAATAAGAATCGTTGCATCGCTACAACTTATATACCATAGATAGCAAAGCTTTAGTGATGTAGTAATTGCGTAAATTATTTACAGGTTTCCTCATCGAAGAGTGTAAATTATCAAACCTAAAAGAACCTCATAAAATTTTCTATAAATCCCAAGCGAGTAAATTAAAAACAAGCATAAAGTAATACAATAAAAAGTGACATATCGTAAAATAAAATCGAATTTTAAACGAACCTTTCTAAAATGATTTCCGCCAACGACGAAGATACAACGAAGAACGATTTAATTAACAATTTATGGATCCAGATTATCTTCTACTTCCTTTACGTAGTAATACTCTTCTTGGGTTTATTCGGGAACATGCTCGTCTGCTATATTGTTTACTCCAACAAGGCAATGCAGACAGTAACGAACTTATTCATTACGAACTTGGCGCTGTCCGATATACTCTTGTGTGCCCTTGCGGTTCCATTTACTCCCCTTTACACTTTCATCGATAAATGGATTTTTGGTAAAATAATATGTCATCTGGTGCCGTACGCTCAAGCCACAAGTGTTTACGTTTCCACTTTGACATTAACCGCCATTGCCGTCGACAGATTCTTCGTCATTTTGTACCCGCTCAGACAACGAATGAAGTTATCGACGTGCTTTATCATATTACTTAGCATATGGGTCTTCTCCATGTTAGTAACGTTGCCATACGGTATTTGTATGCAGGTCAAGATACACGACGGTCGCGAAGTATGCGAGGAGAATTGGCCATTCGATCATTTAGAGATCGCGTTCGGCTTCTCGACGTTGATCATGCAATTCGTCATTCCCTTCTGTATTATCGCTTACTGTTATTTACGGATATCGAGACGTTTGAATCAGCGAGCCAAATCCAAACCTGGCACGAAAAGTGCACGAAAAGAAGAAGCAGACCGTGAGAAAAAGAAGAGAACTAATCGAATGTTGATCGCTATGGTCACAATATTTGGAGTCTGCTGGTTCCCACTTAACTTAGTCAATTTGATAAACGATTTTTACGATTTTGGAGAATTCTTTCATCTGTTCTTCTTCCTATCGCACGCGATGGCTGTTTCTTCGACGTGCTATAATCCATTTTTGTACGCCTGGCTGAACGAAAACTTCCGCAAGGAATTCAAACAAGTATTACCATGCGTCCTAAGTCACAACAGCAATAGGTATTGTAATGGTGACGAGCACACTTTAGATACTTTATTACCTTCTACCGTTATTACCTCACCGGTTAAGCATTTGGAACCTCGCGAACCCACAGCTGAAAAAATCAATCAAACTCAAGAATTATAAAAGCGACTTTACATAAATAGCGTTTAATTAGAAAGTTTTTATCGTTAGAAGAGGTTTTGTAATGGACTTTTTGTGTTGGTAAGAATTGATTCGGGATTGTTTGTGTCTTTATGTAGCAAAAATTAGGTTGATGAAAATTTCTGCCGGCTTAAATTGTCATTAATCAAAATTATATGTTGTCTGTATCGCTGTGCAGAATCAGTATTTATATGTATTATGTTGGTTGAATTTACATAAAATTGAAAGCGTACACATGGATGTGCTCCTAGTTCCATATTTTGGATTTAATTATCAGAGCCACTCTAACACTTTTCTCCCTTGTTTCAAGACTTACCCAAGTGTATAAATAATTAAGGACAAATATCATACAATTTGATTGTTGTGTGTCTATATGAATCTTTTAATGATAATTAGTACCTAAAATGGATCAAAGCAAAGTGAAAACATTCAGAAGACAAACTTTTAAAACAAGTGCTTAATATAAACTAAATCAAACTTATGTTACACGTAATAGCTCTCAAAATGGATAAAATAAACAGTTTCCATAACAACAGCGTCGTCGCGACCGAGGATCGCAGTTCGAATACCACCTCCGACGATTTGATCGATGATGAAGTGATACAAGTGCTGTTCTTCATGTTGTACACATCGATATTCGTATTGGGCATATTTGGGAATGTCCTAGTATGTTACGTAGTATTTAGGAACAAGGCAATGCAAACAGTCACTAATCTATTCATAACGAACCTGGCTCTCTCCGACATTTTGCTTTGCGTTTTGGCTGTGCCATTTACACCCTTGTACACGTTTTTGGGTAAATGGATCTTTGGTAGCATAATCTGCCATTTGGTTTCGTATGCTCAAGGGACAAGCGTTTACATATCCACACTAACTCTAACGTCAATAGCCATCGACAGATTCTTCGTGATCATCTATCCTTTCCATCCAAGGATGAAGCTGTCGACTTGCATTATAATCATTCTCAATATATGGTTGTTCTCAATACTTATCACTTTGCCCTATGGCATCTACATGAAACATATCGATAATAATGTGACCAATGAGACTAAATACTTTTGCGAGGAAAATTGGCCTGAAGAACAATATCGTCGGATGTTTGGCGGAATCACAACTATGATGCAATTCATAATACCTTTCTTTTTGATCGCTTTCTGTTACATTTGCGTGTCCTTGAGATTGAACGACCGAGCCAAAACCAAACCAGGTACGAAGAGCTCAAGAAAAGAAGAGGCAGATCGCGAAAGGAAAAAGAGAACTAATCGCATGCTCATCGCCATGGTGGTTATCTTCCTATTGTCCTGGTTACCATTAAACGTGATCAACATTGTCAACGATTTCTCAGCCCAAGTAGGCGATTGGCAATATTACTTCCTCAGCTTCTTCATGGCCCACGCGATGGCTATGTCTTCAACTTGCTACAACCCATTTCTATACGCCTGGTTGAACGAGAACTTCCGGAAGGAATTTAAGCAGGTGCTGCCGTGTTTCGATAACGCTGCTAGAAGTGCCGCGAGCGGACGTTTCGGTAACTGGAGGTCGGAACGCACGTGCAACGGGAACAACGAGACGCAACAGGAATCCCTACTGCCGTCTGGAGTGCACAGAGCGTTGTCCTTTAAGGAGAAGAAGGCACAGCCACCCCCGCCTTTCAAGACCGACAGCGTAGAGGTGGAAAACGTTCTGGTGCCGACTGTCGGGGCGATTTACGATGCCGCTTCGGATGCTGTTCGCTTGAATCTGATTACGGAGGAGGAACCGCCGCCATATGGTGTATTCGTCAAGCCCGAGACGTCGTAAATCGGTAAGTTTGCTGTGCTAGTTATATATACTTTTTCAAACCCAACACGATTCTCAGACATATTTATAAATAAATACGTTCAACAGTGTTACCCAACTTAAGAACAATTTTTACATATGCATACACAAATTTAACTAAAAATATAGTACCTATAATAATGCCATAATGATTAGTAAAAGGCACGTCATATATAAACAATTGGAGACAAAAGCGAAACTATAATTACTGTGTACCTCTATCTTCGGATACAAACGATGTGAGTATATCTGTTATACTATAGTTAAATGTGTTGCATTCCAAAGTTATATGATTATACGCGTTACATGCAAATGATAAAGGTGATCTACTTATTAAAATTGTGCTCGATGAAGGAATGTAAAAAGTTGGTATAATCACCGGCATTAGTCTTGACTTAGTGCAAGAGATGGACTTTGTGATATCTGGAAATATTCTACACGTCATCTTTCGATGGCATGCAATAGATTTCTTGCCTATGTGTTCCCTCCGATCTTAATATAAACAAACCCTTTCCACGCTCGCAGGGACTGAGGTTAAGGTTGATTTTTAAAGAAAACATATACAGATTGTTTACAATGTTAATGCTGAAAAAGTGATCTTAGGAATCTGACAGAAATATAATAACTACAACTTCTACAAAACGAGTCCAGCATAGCTTTATGTTTTCTCATTGGAAATGAATAAAAGTAAAATATACCCACATTGCTTGCATTCATTCGTACCAGTAAACAGCACCTATTCTACAGAAAAAAAATTGTTAACAAAAAATAATAAGAAAAACTGAAATAATATAATAAGCAATTCACACTATAATTATGAAACAACGAGGGCAATGTAACGAGGTATTTAACTTAAATATAACATGTTTAAAACTTAAGAAATGTATGAAACAAAATGCATTCAGTTGAAATAATTAAAAATAAATAATCCTTATAATAAAAAAATCCTCTTGAATGGAAAAAGTGAAGCCTTTTATTATACACTTGCTGACGTTCAACGGAGATTATTATCAATTATCAATCAATTACAAAGTTTAGTCGCTTAATGATTAATAAACAATTCTATTTTAACTACAAGAAACAATTTCAATACCTATTAATATGTAATACCGTTTTGATATGTGTGATCTTGGAAATTGCAATAAAAGTGCGTGGATGTGGACTGTATACTTCGTGTTGATTTATTGTTTAAACAATAATAATTTACAAAGCTGTTTGCGATGATTCAGGTGTAATGAGATATACAAAAAAATGTATGGCGTTAACGATCGACTCTTAACTTGTGTTTTACAAAAACGCGAACTAAAAAAACTGCTACCTGCGGTTGTACCGAAAAAATGCAATGCCTTCTGGCAAGCACACAACCGAATTATTCAAACAAACAGCCCTTACGTATGGCGCGCTATTCAACTATACGCAACAACCAAACACAAACAATCTACATGTTTCTTTTAAAACACATCACCCCATCTCAGCCATGAGGAGCGTAGATAAGGGATTGTTTATACGAAAATCGAAGGAAACAGACGAACAAAAGATCGAAGCATGTAAGTGCACGCCATCGACAGATGACGTGTAGAATATTTTTAGAATTCACGAATTCCGTCTCTTTCAGTGTCTCAAGACTAATGCCGCTCATTGTACGTATCGCGCTCGCCGTCTTGGAATTGAAGATTGCAAGAACCAAGAATTTTTGAGCAGTTATTATTGCCATATTTAACGAAGTAGAGAAATTTAAGAGCACTGGCAGGTCGTCGCGGCTCCAAAGAATCTAAACTAAACGTATATAATAAATTGACCTGAAGAATAGTTCCTTCTGAATAAGTACAGTACTTTGTGCACCACGGGTATCTCTTGAATCTTCGCTGAATATTCTCCAAAGATGTTTTATGTAACTTGATAGTAAGAATTCCAGACTGTAGTAGCATATCCAAGCTTCTAATACACGAATAATAATAATAGTAATAATTCTGTACTGCTCAACAGACAGACATCTAATTACAGGACATTCAAGAATGAAGGCATTATTTAAATAATAATTTAACTAACTTAACTAATACAGTTAGATATATAGATATCTATGTATACGGGTGATCTCAATAAAATATTAATTTTTGAAATTTTCAAGTAAAACGTTTTTTTGGATTCGGCTTGAGGAGCGTACAATCTTATCTAACAATTTAGGTGCATCCAAGTCAGAATGCAAGATGTTATACAGAAGTTTAATATCATTACGATTTCGGCGAAGTTCAAGTTATTCTAAGTTTCATGATTAAATCTTTGAGCTGGGTAGATACCGCTAGCTTTAAAATACGAGGGATGTCCGGTTACTAAGGTACATTTTTGAATTACAGACAGACTACTTTATTTATTGAAATCAAACCAAGTAAAAGCGAGAACTGTTAGCTACCTTTCAACATAATAACCACCCATGTTAAGGCACTTATCCCAGCGAAGCACAAGCTTCTGTAAACCCTCCGCGTAAAACGCGCGATCAAAATTTGTAAAATACTGTCGAACTTCCTTCTGAACTTCGTCGTCATTTTCAAACCTTTTACCCGACAAATGAACTTTCAACGACCCAAACAAATGAAAATCAGAAGTGGTCAGGTCTCGACTATTAGGCGGATGGACAATAACTTCCAAATTATATTTTCGAAGCGAGGCTTTCGTCTGATTTGAGGTGCGCGGTCTTGCATTGTCATGCAACAATCTGATTCCTGTCATCAACCTTCCTTTTCTTTTCTGCCGAATGGCTTGGTGTAGTTTTTTGAGAATTTTACAATAAATATCCCTGTTGATTATCGCTTTCAGTGGTAAAAACTCTATGAGCAAAATGCCTTGCACATCCCAGATCATAGTTGCCATTGTCTTTTTTGCAGACTGCTGAACTTTGAATTTTTTCGGTGTTGGTGAAGTCGGATGCTTCCACGTCATCAATCCTTTTTTTGATTCGCGGGTATGGTGGTGTACCCACGTTTCGTCTCCTGTAACTATAGACTCTAGAAATCCGTTTTCCTGACGATAGCACGTTAAAGCTCCAATGCCGCCGCCATTCGTTGCATTTTGTGTTGGTCGGTCAACAGTTTTAGCACCCATCTCGCGGACACTTTTTGATAGCCTAATTCAGATTCGATTTTACTAACAGAGATTTTAGGAATGCCGGTCAGTAGAACAGTTTCCCGTATTTTCAACCGACCATCTTCTCGAATCAGTGTATCGACCTTTAATTGACTCTCATTCGTTGTTGATGGCTTTTTTCGCACACCTTCGGGATCATTGTTCAGAGCTGTGGGTCCACTTTTGAACTGTTTACACCAAACACGAACTTGTTTGCGACTTACGACTACGGCTTTCACCGTAAGTCTTCAGTATTTCTTTAATTAATTTCAGTCGCTGTCTCATTACTTGCATGCAAGGAACGAATGACCGCTCGCACTTCAACAAACAAGTTTGGTGAATAGGATTTTATATGACTGACGCGTACTTCAATTTGAAACGTACAATATACACTTATTATCCGATCAATTATAGCGAAACGCTTGACTTTCCTAATGATAAAACATGGTAGGCGGAATGATTCTCATACGTAATACCTAGATCTAGACCGATTGTTAACAATTATGTTATCTTCAGAAAGGGAAATTTAAATTGAGGATAAATGGTATTATATAAACATTTTGCTAATGGCCTAGCGAAATCATTCATAACTGCTATTGATCTATAATTTTGTATTTGAAATGCACTGGTATGAGTCTAGTAATTTTCCAACAGATTGGAAACGCGGACGTAGATAGCGGTAAATTGAACAGATAGTGCAGAGGTACAATAAGAACTTGAGTGCATTTACGTATAAAAAAAGCTGGATACTAACGTGATGAATAAAGATTTCGTAGTGTCAATATAGTTGAAATCCCTACTCGTACGCTGAACAAATTCCAACGCTCTGCTAACATTAGAAACCACTGCAGATATAAGCGGTAGAGAGAAGTAATGTAATATCAAAGAGCACGCGCGATTTTTTCTTTACTTCCACTCGATTCAATGTGGTCCCATTTATCTTCTGAGAATAATGTTCCTACATCATGTGAAATACATTGCCTGGAATGTATCAATATTATAAATTGATAACCTGTTGTTTTGACACCAGGTATATTTGCGTGTAGATTTTTCTGCAAGGTGAAGCTATCAAAAAAGAAAATAATTTCACATCGTCAGTAAAAACAAGGCAATCAATTGAAGATGCTAAATCATTTATTTACAAACCCAAAGAGCATAGAACATAAAATAGAATCGTGTGGGATCCCTGAAGTAGTTACTCTTGCAAGAGAGTCAAATCCGTTATAGGATATGCGCAAGATAAGAACGAAGCAAGTACAGGAATAGATCACAAAATCCAAATGTTGATAATTCAGCAAAATTTCATGGTCTAGTCGATCAAAGGCCTTCTCACAAAACGTAAATATAACGTCCACTTGACCTCTTTCATATAAAACTGTAGAAAGAAATTGCGTAAGGCAAGTGAGATTTGTGTTAGTAGACCCATTACTCACAAACCTATGTTGATTACAGAGTATCGAGGAAGTTAGAATTCCACAGACACTGGCCAGTAGTTGCGAACTTAGCGGCATCATTATTTTGAAAAATGGGACTACTTTCAGCTGCCTTGCATGGCGCTGGTAAATTGACACTGTAGAAATAAGTTAAACACGGTCATTAAAGGACGAACGAAGACTGCTTTGCAATCCCTGACGAAAAGATCTGTACTTGGTCCCATGCAGAGGTAAAAGTATTTTTCAACTTTTTCATGGCAATCATTATTTCTTGTTCAGATATATAGGCCATGTTTAGGAGTAAAGCGTTGCTGCCATGAGAGCATTGCAATCAAATGCAGTAGACTGCTGATATACTTCACCAAAATACATATTACACGCGTCAACAATGAGTTTTGGATCAGTAAGCTCATCTTCATCCATATACATTGTGTCTGGAATCCTAGATTCATGCTTGTTGGTTTCGACTAAGGTCCAAAGATGTCCTGTGTTTGTTCAGGTTTAATTAAATATTGATTGTATGCGTCTCTAATTAATATTTCGAGTTTTGATCGAACTACTTTCGAGGTATTCCAATCATCCATTGAATGTATGTGTTTATACTTTTTGAAAACTTAAAATTTTCATTTTACTGTTATAATAATCTCAGAAGTAGACCGCACTGTATAATGAGAATGATGCATAGCGATATACATAATCATTAATAACAGAATATAGAGTTGAATAAAACAATTCACATATTGAACTGGCTTTTATATGTTGTAAACGCTTATTTTAGTATCAGTAATATAATAATGGTTTAAATATATTTTTAAATAATAGTTCCCCTAGTAGGAAAATATATGCAGGAACACAGTTAAGTCATTCAGCCAAATGTGTAAAAATGAGATACGACACAATTCCAATTTTGAGAATCCCTTATTAGTAATGTATAATTTAACATATGTACATGCATTTTCATATTATTTCTAGAATCATCTGTTCGTGTGTCAAATTGGCAAAAGTATCAACCCGACCCAACGACACCAACTGCAATATCCAAAAGAACGATTCGGTCAAAAGTAGCGGTTCAAATGTTAGATCAACTAGATGTAAATTTTCATGAAAAATATTTAAACAACCAATTTTGATTACAAAAACTATACAGAATTTTAAAAATTACTACAAACAAGAATTGCTAAATTTAGTTTTGTTTCTTTTGTTTTCCATGTGGAAATAGCCTTTTTCTATTATTTTCTTGTTTCAGGATTCTCCTTTTAATATTAATTTTATGAAGATATTAAATTTATCTATATTCACGAATATACGTGATCTGTTTAAGTCTATTCCAAAAGTATCAACCAACGCTTCTTCTCCCAAACAAGAACAACCTCTTTTTCAACAAAACCTTTCTTGTTCCTTTTGGTATATTTTCTGACGTTTTTAATTATTAATTTCTGATCTTTTTCTAACCTTTTTTTGTGTATCGCTGTGCATTGTGTGAAAGTGTTACATTAATAAAGTGTATTTAAGAAAACATTTTCCTTTCTTGTAGTAAAATATTTTAGTCCGATTAATTGTCACCGGTTGGACTGGAATATTATTTTCTATAATAAAATTGGCTAATTCTCGCATTAAGTAAATTAAATTAATTAATTTTAAGGCGTACGAAGATATGCAATAACAGTTACTAAATTTTGAATAAGTAACACGAATCGGCATAAATGTGTATAATACCCATGATAATTAACAGATTTGATACTTACAGAACACGTGTAAAATACAAAACAGCCAAATATAATAGCGATATGTAGCTATTAATTGTTAAAAGCCTTGAAAGTATTCTCCATAAATATATTAAGTTAATTTTAGTTTTCAAAAAAATATAAACAGTCGCTAGATTCTGCCCTACAATAGTTCGTTCCCTCTATCATTACCTACCGCGTTTTGCATAGTTAAGTGGAAAGCCTATTCTGCAAATTTGGTGAAAGCGCCAGTAAAATTAAAATTAAAACTATACCCAGCCAGCAGTCGTAATCAAATCTCAGTAATAGTTTTTGTTATATAGTGATTAAATTTTTGTAGTGTATGTAACACCCTTCTATTAAAGTTGACTGTTTTTTGTTTCCTGTTCATAATCAGAAAACAATTGTATGCATTTATTTTAGTACTACATAATTTAAAATAAGAACGTTGATCTTGTTGTATAGTTATTACATTTTTGGAATGTAATTTGATGTAAATTGTTTTACAAGTACTAACATAGTATGCTTCTACACAGCAAAGCCGAAGCGGTATGTAGCAGGAAGTTTATTACGCTGTAATTGAGGCGAAAAGTCAAACAAAAGTGAAATATGTGTATCGATTCTTAGTTTCCAATAAAGTAACTCCTGAAACATTAAGTGAAGAGAAAATATAAACATGAAGGAATTTTGATGTATACCTTAATTGAATATTGCTTAATTTGTTAAAATGAGTCGCCAAGGAGTTTATTCTGTAGAATAACTATGACCAAAAATAGCTTCTCAATATCACCACTGTACACCCTTAAAATGTTCTTGGGTTGCATTTCACTTTTTTCTTTTTAATATAACTGGGCGCATTTATAAATCAATGACTGAACCGAAAGTAAAGAAACACAGATGCCCACATATCTAAAGAATTGCAAGAGCTAAAAATCATTTGGGAGTAAAAGGAAAACAAAACAACGACTTACTATTTCAATGTTATTATAGCTAAAGCGGTTTCCTTGGGCTAAATTCAATTTTATACTTTTTAGACCAGCCAATCGATCTTTTAATGAACTTTATTGTTCTATTGAGAAACCAACTTAGTTCTGACTCTTCAAAAGAATTTAATCTTTATTTTGGCTTCAACCCCCAAGAACGCTAAAGATTAAGTCTATTTAAAAACAGATTCCTCAAGCTGATTCCGAAGTAATGGTATAATCAAAACTTGCGAACTACTTGTAATATTATCTTAGGCAATATAATCTATGAATACAAACGACACGGCACAAATATATTTACATATAGATACGTTTATTTTTGATACTTATACATGAGACATTATAATAATAGAAGTACACTAGGGAATATATTAAAAGCAAGTATACTATTACTTCCAAAAAAATTCGGGCAGAAATAAAAAACATATATTTTTGTGTCAAAGGAAAACTCCACCGAATTAAGTTTATATGAGTAAGCAATGTGATTATAACAAAATTCGTTCGAATAAAAAGTAATATAGTGGCATGAATTTTTGTTTGAGAATTTTATAGGAAAAAAAATGTTTTTGTAGGATTAGCAATTCCATTTTGAAATGAAATTTATAGTCCTTAGAGCATTAGTAATTAGAATATAAAGCTGTCACTTCTTTAGTACCGCGGGCTGGGACTCCATCCAGATTTTTGTACATTTTTTTTGGTGCTAAATCAATAAATACTTTGTTTGGTTGAAGCTTATTGCGAAAAATTGAGTTAATTTTGCCAAAATATGCCATTAAAATACACAATTATTAATAACAGGATAACGAAAAGAAATAGGTTTAGCGAAGCCTATTACTAATCGCTGCAGAATTTGATTCTGTGTATCATAATCATAAAAATATACTGTGTTTCATTTAAGAAAATTGAGTTTGGGACAGTTCAACATAATACGGCCCGACACTATATCGCAACTAGACTTTAACATTTTCAGGGATATTTAGGCTAAGATTTGAAGCCTAAGGATTATACTTTCAGACGATAAGCAACTTGAATCATCAAATTTAAGAGTGTGCATAAAAACATATGTGAAAGGCTACCCAAACGATTTTTTACATGAAGTAAAAAATATCTCAAAATCGGTTAGATTTAGGTATAGGGAAACCTTAATATTTTGTCTATAGAATAATATTTACAATTATAATTTCCAATAAAAAAATTAAAACATTCCATTTCATATAAGAAAATACAAAATAGGATACGGTGGCTTAAAATAGTAAAAAATAAAAAATACCCTTACGACCTCGATAAGAATAAGGAAGGTAATGGCGACTTCCGGTCAACCAGAAAAGTGAACATAATTTACTCTGAAAGGTCACTTTGGCCTAGGGCGGTGTACTTGTTTTCAGAGTTTTTGTGTATTTCCTTCCCCAAAGTTTGAAGTAGGCGCCTCAACATGGTAGGCTTTGTATATGTGTGTATAGGGAATAAAATATGATGTAATTGCGTTTTTCGGTCAGTAAATGAATGAAAGTCAATTGTTCAAAAGAGCCTCAATATTTCGTTATTTATTTATAACATCATCAGGGGGCAATAGCTAGAAAAGTATACACTTTGCTGCTAAATGGCAGAAAGAGCTATCTGCATTTTAAAAGCAACTCATTTAACATTTAATTACTGAATTCGAAACTAGAGTGCAAATAATTATTTCCAACGAGTACCGGGTGGTCAATTGAATTCATAATTAGAGTGAATATTACAATTTAGTTGGTAACACGTATTTTTATAACTGTCAATGAAGTGCACATCAAATTATAATAACTGTCATATCAAACATTTTTAACAAAGCATTTTAAACCCACAACCTAAATTATTATTTGTCAGTTTGTGATACAGTGGCATTACTATTTAAGCAGTGTGATAAACTTAGTGGCGAAACACAAAAGCTACTCCATTTATAATTAGTTTCATCGTAGGAAAGTCAAATATAAAAATGGATAAAGATCTGAACTTCGGGACAGAACCGAACTACTCGTCTTTATTGGCTTGTTATTTTATATTTTTTCCTAGTGTCTGTTATGTTATAAACCGACTTGCCTGAAATGTGCTTGAAAACTGTATAAAAATTGTAAACATAATTTGTAAAATGCTTAGGTACTATAAATTTTACAACCCTCTCATTTGAAAAGAGCGGTTTTTCTTCTTATCGCTGAAAAAATTCAGCTCCAGTAGGAATCGAACCCACTAACTCCTACTTTCGGAGCAGGCGCGTTAACCACTACGCCATGTGGCCAGTAGGTACAATTCGTTTTTTAATTACCTAGATGTTACATCTCTGCAGAGAAATTATAATATCTCGTCAGCCTCTTTTTTCAATTATGTGTAACTTGGCACTTCTATATATACCTAGGTTTGACGAGATACTATAATTTGTGATGTGTGGAAATCGCGATACTGTGTGATACCAGCAGACAGTCTTTGCAAATTCACCACGAATATCTTAATGGGGTTTGTGGAAAAGCAGTCCTTGAAAGATTATTGGCCAACGAACCCAGCAACTGACACTCCATTTTTTGGAACGGTTTTTCCTAGAGATCACTTTCTGAGATCGCTTTAGAGTTTACATTTTTCGAGTGTCAATAATGGTGACCCTTTGAAAAGATTCGTATTATTGTTGAAATATTAAAATTAAGATATGGAAACATTTTTCGTGCCTTATTCTATGAAAGGGAAGGCTTGCTAGTATATCCCTTCCAAACGCAGCCGATTTGGAATTAAACTTCGAAATTTGTCATTCAATTGAACTCACGGCACTACAATCAAAACCACATACATAGTCTATATGGACAATTGGTACAACAGCTCACATCTTTTCCAATAACTACTAGGCAAAGGTACAGGAGCTTGTAGTACAGTCAAACCTAACAGAACAGGAATGCAAGTTTTTATATATTATATATTCCATTGATCGAACGGTACGAAAATTATGAAAAATGGCATAAATCAAAGTTTCAAAGTCACACAGGAAAGAATAAAATTACAAGGAGGCTTGTCAATAATGTAACTCTTAAAATGTATTCTGTAAAATGTTACAGTAATTAAATAGTACAGTGGGTTTGTGTCAATTTTAGAATTTATTGAATTTTGTCGGCTATTTATATGTATCATTTTCAAAATAAGCGTTTTTTGTACGTTAGCTTCTAATTCAAGAATTGTGGTATTATCATAATCAAAATTGTGGTCTAAATTTTGGAAATGTAGAGACATTGCACAATGCGACTACCGTTTTTATATTGGTCTAATATATCTTTCAACAATTGTGAAGTCTGATCAACATGGCAAATTGGTAATCACTACAGGTAATTTTGTAAACTAAACCACTCTGTCTTGCTGTCTTGTCTTTAGTTTTAGTAAAGATGTTACCGATCGTTACCATGTTGATTAGCAATTTTTATAGTGTTGAAAGTTTTAAAATGTTGAGTTATATTATTAGTAAAGCTTTCCAAGGGAAGTTTGTAATATTCAAAAGAATTAGCCAACAGAGCCATCAAAACTATAGAACAAAAGATTAACTTATTAAGTATATGTTCGGAATCACCACTGTTAGCAAATATTTGAAATATTTTTTGAAATTGATGTTTATCACCACTAATGTGTGTGACTCCATTCTTTAAGACAACAATAATACTGTATTTTTCATTAAGGGGGCGATTGAAGTGGAAATTTATGAATCTACTAGGCGATGTAGGTTTCTGATACCAGTCTAACAGAATAATATCAGTAAAAGATCTTATCGCTTTTGTGTTTAAAAAGGAAACCGCTGCCACAGTCCTCCAATTCAGCAGTCAATTGTAAATGGGGATTATAAGATTTAAATATTTCAAGTGCGGTAGGTAGGCGGACCGTGTCACTAGGTATTGAACAAATAATGTCATCAACATATTTAAAGATAAATTGAATTTGGAAATGATACATATCAATAACTGTCACAATTTAATTAATTTTAGAACTGACACAGATCAACTTATTAACATCATTGTAGGATTTTGCGAAATAAATTTTACTACTTACCTTATTGGGGCCCGGTAAGGGTGGTCCAAGTGCGCGTGGTTGTACCACCCTCCCCAAGTTTGCAATCCACATCCACATCCACCTTATTGACAAGTCTTCTCCTAAATTTTATCCTTTCCAATTTGACTCTCTATCATATTTTATTTCCTAAGGAAGCCCGGTCGGTACTCCTTTTTCAATATATGCCTATATATGCATGGGTTTATAATACAAAGGATGCCCCATCGGTATCGTTTATAGCATGCATAACGAAGGAACCCTCCTTACTTATAGGACTTTTTCCCCCCATTTCTTATATGGATACATACATTTTTAGACCTCACTTGTGATATATGTAGTTTTGACGTTTTTGCTTACTCCGTCTTTGACCAATTCTTTTATTGCTTACCTTTTATTCATTTTGTACACAAGCTTTTATTATCATTTCGACTATTTGAGAGCTATCTGTATGCTTTTCATGTTTCATTTCAAAAAATCAGTTTGGAAGTAGTGAGCAAAGTTAAAAGAAATGATTTATGATCTGTTATACAACGGTGTTTTAAACTTTTGAGTTTAAAAATACAACGCGGATGTTTCCATTCAAGAATTTTCCCTTGTTCCTATTACCGTTGCATGAAAAAAAAAATCGTATTGCTTACTTTGATGTAAGAATAGAATCATTCGTTCGTACGTCTCTGACGTGACCATAGTAATTACGGTACATCTGTACGATGCCTGCACATCCTTGTAGTGGCTTTTATTGTATGTAAGCAAACTTTTCATTTAAGTATCATGTATCGCTAAGATGTTACTACTATAATATACAGCTTGTTAAACAAATGAATCACGAACTATAACGGGTATGTATTTATGTTGAAGCATACTCCAATCGCCAGATCCCTTCACTTCGTGTTTTTGTAAGATCCCAACTGGCACAATAGGTATCTCGGAACGTAATTACGACTATTAAAATGACTTTGAAGTATATCGCGACATAACATGGGAACGTAAAAACAACGTTCCTA
>JARFOC010029487.1:0-31438 GCA_031763485.1 Osmoderma eremita
GTTTAATTTGTGACACGCAAAACAGCAAGTCCCTTTTTAGCATATCGTCAGTGGTTGGTATTTGTTTCTCGCGGAGCTAGTCAATGATATTGTTTTTTCTCTATGCTGCTGTTGGAATTTTTTCTAATTTTCTGCAGGGATAGGAAGCATTATCAAGAACAATCACTGACTTCTGAGGTATATTTGGAAGCAATTTCCTAATAACCAATCCTCGTATGTGTCTGAATCAATTTCATGATGAACATCAGCAGTTTTTCTTGCAGAGAAATGTGTATTCAGCACCAGAAACAAATCCGTTATCATCACCACCATGAACTAATGCAAAACGAGGTCCAAGCTCGGTTGGGGATTTCAAACCAGTACTTAATCCTTGAATAAAAGCTTTGCGACTATTTTCGTTTTATTTACTGCATGCCCTGTATTCATCCATGATTCATCAGTATATATTATAGTTCGACTTGAAATAATTAAAGTTACAGAAATGTCAAATAGCAACTCGTAAGTATTTGTGGCTCCACCGAATAATGTCGTCTCGTTCGATAAGCATACTTTTACGTTCTACTTTTTTAAATTCGAAACCCATATCGTGTAACAATCTATGTAAAGTTGCTCGATTGAAATTAGGGAGATCATCATCAGCATTGACAGCAGCCAGAATTGCATTTAATGTAGGTGGCATAATCTATATAAAAAAACTATGCACTTTACGTGGAATAGGTGTTTGCTTGTTCTCATCATATGTTTGTAATCGGTTTAGTTGTATGCCTATCCTTTTCTTGGGGTTTTTTGGACCTGTTTTATATTGTATATTTTACGCTCTGGGCAATCCAAAGCTTTACTTGCTTCTTGAACGGCAGCACTCACATTCATAGTTTTATTAAAATAATTTAAAACATTGGCCATCATACACTTCTCCGCCAACATATGTAAATAAGTAGTCGGAAGTGAAGATAGCGCTAATGACAGCAACTAAGGATAGTAAAAGATAAAAGTTGTTATATCCCATACTGCATACGGATGTTGAGCCGATCTTTAGTATATAACTGATTGTGAGCGTCAAACATTGGACGAATAAGAGGTTGGTTCCAACGAAAGCAGATAAAAAATATGTGGATACAGCAAAAACAACAAGTGGTGGGATGTCTGGAAAGACTTTTATTAAAGAAGAAAGTAACTTATACTTTTAGAATAAAGTTATTCATATATCCATATATTTTCTTTATATACTGTTATGATCTTTTATAGCATCTTGCAGTGATTCCAAAATTCGCCGTTAACGTATTAGATTTAGCCCCGCATGATGTCGCTAACGTTAATCCATTAAGTCCGAGAATTGATATTTTTCAAAAATACATGGTTAATTAGAATATGCATCGTGTTTTAGTAGATTTATTTTACAGTATACTCAAATACCTACACAAAGGACTGTTCCCATTTGAAAATGGTAGTGCCATCTTTCTCATCATTAATTGGGAGATTATCAGTGTATCGTATATGTAGGCGAAATAGGTTTTTTGTTCTAAGAAAAATGGTATTACTTTGGTGCAAGAAAATTGTTGCAACATGTGTAGTTTGTTGACCGTGAAAATATTCCCCTCAGACAGGTTCAGACGTGCTCGGGGTCGTCTCCAAATGGAACAAGTTGCGTGGTTAGTAAACAATTTGAATATAGTGAAACTAGCAACGAGTATAGGGGCATGCGCCAGAAAGCTGCGTAGTTAGGTAAGCTGAACCCCATCCGCGGACCTGGAGGACGATATAACCGTGGGGTCATCTCCAAATGAAACAAGCTGCGTGGATAGCGTCTCCATAGCTTTCCGCCCGCGAGGAAGCCCTACCGCGGTACCTGGGAACGAGTGACCTTGAGAGTGCGCTAGAACCGGCATAGTTTACCTACTAACATTGCACATTACATTACACAAAACACATTACATTACACCAAGGATTTACCAGTCGAAACATGCAGTTACCCAAGCCCCGAATACGAAAATCATTGACGTAGGATTTACATCGCGGTACAAAGAATCATATAAAAGGTTGCTGCTGTGATGGTGACGGAAATATATGACGTGACTGCGGAAGTAAAGAGTGAGAAAGAAGGAATTGGAGGAGTCTAACGAGAGGCGGCGGTATAAGACGAAAGAACAGGGTGGAACATGATACACACAGAGAGAGAGACAAGTTAGTTAAGGTATTTGCCAATTTGATTTATTCATTAAAATTATCTGTACGTATTTATTGTCATGATAATATTTCAAAATTTTATTTTCAATGCTTCCTTAGGTTTTTGATATTCTGAAAGATTACAATTTATTTATTCAGTCATATTATAATTAATTTATGAATTGTCAAATACTTGTTACTCGGAAGTTTCCCGGTTTGTGTCAACTTGACATAAAGAAGAACTATAATTGAAATTATTTAAAATTCATCAAGAAATTACAAATTTGTAACATTGCAATACATATTAATAATAATTGTGTATTTCTTTCTTTCCAAATATATACATATCATATAATCTTAATCAAATTAAAGTAATAAAATGAGCAAAGACAGGAGAAACTAAAAAGGAAACTAAGCACTAGCTTTGATTTTCTAAGCTGCGTTCGTAATGGCAGCCTGTACGAATATTGAATACGTCGCTATGATTTTAATCTATGGCAAGACAGATAGAATAGTTGTGCTGCGAAAAAAATATACGCAGGACGTTTCCCGAATCGGCGTCATATTTCGTCTGAGACAACTGCAGGAGTTGTGTATCGATTTCCAGAAACAGAATCAGTAACTCCACGTTTCGAAGGTCGTGGCCTTCAAGATCGCACAAAGTGCAAACAAGCAGAAGACTACTTTTCCTCCCGGGTTGTCTTTTGCGGATGGTTTCAGCGCAAAGAGGTTTGTCAGCCAGAATTTCTGTCAGCAATTGCTGAGGTACCATTCGGAGATAATCCTGTATAAGGATGTAGCGTGGACCATATTAACCGGTGAAACACATATGGTTTAGTAGATATTAGAAGTAGTTTAGAAAAAGTCAATAATACACCTTTCAGATATATATTTTGTAATAGGGTTTGCATATACGAATTTGTATTAATTATTTTTAAGGAAAAAATAAGAGAAACCTGATAATAATTGTTAAATCTAACTTTTCTAAGATAAAACGAAATTAAATCAATTATTTTTGGGCATCGGAAAAGCACAAAAGATAGTATTACGCGCAATTAGATAGTAAGTGCTTAAAGAGACACAACAATACGTCACGTATAAGATATCAAATGAAACCTTGTGCCAGATGACATTTTGACTCGCAATGATAACAGATAACTTAATCTGGACACAGACAATTCGAGATTGAATATCGCTCGCGGAAAATGGCGTTGCTTGCACTTTTAATCCCTCAGTTTTCTGTCAAGTATCATTCATAACTGGATATTCGCATATGTACCATGCAGAAAATGTTTTGGTTGTTAGAAAACAGTAAGGAAAATCATGTAAACACTACAGTACGCTGAGGTAGGTCTTTAATGTATCAAAGACAGTATATTATTTTATGTAACGTCAGTCGAGTTTAATATTGTTCCTCAAAATGACTGATTCGACATTGTTAATATTGGAAACCCAACCCATCTCGGAGGAAACTAGATTGATTGCAATAGAAGAATTACGTGAAACGCCAGATGTGGTGGAACAAGGTTTGCGTGAACTGAGCGAATTGTTGCAATCTGATTCGTCGCTGCATTATGACACTGATAATGATTTCCTGGCGATATTTCTAAGGCCTTGCAAGTATTACGCGAAAAGTGCGTTTGGATTGGTAAGTTTTGAATTATTTTATTTTTGATTTAACTTTAATGTTTTTCATAAGTTTATATTATAAAATCCGGGGTGGCTGTTCAGAGTTATTAGTAGAACGCATATTTTGATAAAAATTTACCAACAGAGGGCTCAAAGAAAGAAGATTTCTGCCAATAGTCCAATAGTACGTTCAAAAAATGAAGTATATAAAAAATATGTAAATATACCTCTGAGATCACACAATACGTCTGATTGTATAGTTCCAGGCATTCCTCACGTACAGACAGCTGTTTCGGACTCACCTAGTCCTCATCAGTGCACGTCGAAAGATTTCTGTCGCTCGTTCAATATTCCGTATCGTCATTCGACGCCGATAAGATCACACGCTAACACGGATCTCAGCTGACTGGTAACTTGGTTACCGCTTTTGGGATTGTTCCGTGAATCCGCGACTGGGCGTTAGATGTCTCTGGGATTTTCCTTAAAGACATGTGCTAACGTTCGGTTAACGATACGGAATATTGAACTCGCGACAGGCATCCTCCGACGTGCACTGATGAGGACTAGATGCGTCCGAAACAGCTGTCTGTACATGGGGAATGCGTGGAACTATATAATCAGATGTGTTGTGCGATCTCAGAGGTATATTTATATATTTTTTTAAATATATTTTTATATACTTCATTTTTTGAACAGAGGGCTGTTTAGGTTGCTAACCTTAAATAATAAAGTGACCGCAAAATAGTAAATAACATATCATTTATCACCAGGATGTTACTAGATCGGTAGCCAACAGGCATACTCCTAAAAAAAAAGACAATATTTCTTTTTTTACGAATATGCCAGTTGACTACCGATCTAGATAGATGATATCTCATTTACTATTTTACAACACTATTTATAACATTTTTTTGGCAGAAAGAGGTTATAAAAATACAAACTCATACTCAAAAACACTACCGATCACAAGATGAATACCGTAAGGCTCAGTTTTATCTCCCTCGTTATTTTCCTCATCAGGACCGTGGTCTGGTATCACTAATGCACAGTACATATCGGGAATTTCACACACGACAAACTGCTTTAATAAAATTCGGTACATAAGTTTCGAAAACATGTGAGCTGTCAATGTCAACCAAGTGCGGAATTCGGTTGGCAATGGGAGCCCACTTCCTTTCGAAACATGTCTACCGAATTTTATTAAATCAATGTGAAGTGTGTGAAATTCCCGATACTGTGTATTGTTTTCCTTTTTTTTATAAATAATGACACGATAGGAATAAATACATCAAATCAATAATCTACCCTGATGGAGCTAAAATTCTTGCAACTGATTCCCGAGTTGCAGCAAATGCCTAAACAACTCGTTGTTTTTTTCGATGGGAACAAGATATCCTGAATAATTGAAAATAAAGTACCTATATAATAAGTTTTTCTTAATACACCATTCCTCATTACGAGAAATAAAGTATTATTATATTTAGATGGTAAGAATCGCGGACTACAGAGCAAAATACAGCAAAATATACGCCAATCTCCTACCAGAAACTGTCAAGGAGGCCTTCCTTAGCAGCGACATCTACATCTGCTTAAAAGATCGCGACCAGAAAGGCAGAAGAATCGTATTATGTCGCGCAGGAAACTGGGATCCTTCCAGCATAAACACCAATCAAATGATGCAGATGATATACTTAATGCAGTTAGGATCTCTTTTGGAACCGGAGACCCAGGTCCGTGGTTTTGTCATCATCATCGATTGCGAAGGAATGGGATTAAAGCAAATCATGGCTTTTACGCCATCTTTTGCCATAAAGTTGGTGACGTTCTTGCAATACGCCCTGCCGTTAAGGCTTAAAGAATTCCACGTCATCAATAATCCGGCGATTTTCAATGTGGCCTGGAATATCGCAAAACCGTTATTGGTTAAAAAATCTCGCAGTAGGGTAAGTAAATATCTGTTTCTATTTTACAATAGATATATTATTTTTGTTAATATTTTTCAACTCTATATGATATGAAAAGTTTTGCTTTTCTTCTTTCTCATTTTTATTTTGTTTACAGACTTTTGTCCATGGTAAAGATATTAAAAATCTCCACAAATTCATAACTCCATCCCACCTCCCTGAAGATCTAGGAGGTTCTCTGCCAAAGATTTGGTACACCGCTAAAGATTGGTACCCGGTAATAGAAGAACATACTGACTTTATTAAGAAGTGGAATGCTTGCGGTAGAAAAGTACCAAGTTGATGAGAAAAATTGTGCGTAATCTGTAGCCTTAATTTCATGAGATATAGCACCAAAATATTGTTCTGTTGTTTAGCTGGGGTATCCATAAACTACTATTAAGATAAACATTATCTTGTTATGTAATTATTGAATATGTTTAATTTGAAATGTAATTTTTTAATACGCGTTTATTTAACTAGTATGAGTTTGCTACGTATGCAGAAATATATGTTTTTATGACAAAATAGAATCAAGTAAAATTTGCTAATTAAATTGGTTTTGTTCTGTTTATCCTCAACAGCTCTTCTCGATTTTAACAATATCAGGTCGTACGACAATACGGTTTTATACTGGAACATTCTGTGACAGATTTGACAACCATTTCCCATCAACTGTATCGCCGACGCTGTTAATAGAGTCGAATTGATGTCATGTATGTGTTTTTGATATTATCGGTGTAGGCATTCTTTTGAGAAAGCTAGAAACCTTTGAATTATCACATACCAGTCGCAGAACTTAATGAAACGATTTAATTGTGGATTTTATATCAAAAGGTTTTCAATCTTCCCTCAGTGCCCAGTGTGGAAAAAATGGAGCAAAGAGTTTGTGTTAAATTGTGCTTTAAGATTGAAATGTAGGTCATTTTTGCCGATAATTTTATGTGAAATTTACATATGTCGTATTATTTACTAGTATTAAAGCAAAAGGTATCCCAAGAAAAGGGGATGATTGAAGAATACATCAAGAAAATACATACATTGCTCTTTCACAAAGTTATACACGTATGCTCGGCTCTCACCGGGGTGCGAGATATATTACATGTAGCGCTATCTGGCATACTTGCATTTTTCCGCGCAGCACGCCTATTTGAATCATTTTGTTTCTGTCTATGAGCACGCAAAGTTCTAACAAGTGATCGTCGATATCGGATACACTATGCTAGTTTATACAACCGCAGATATGGTACAAATCATAACATGGTATTTTGCTACCAAATCACGGTCGATCTATTTGCCGTAAAATACGTGGATCGTCCTATTTCTTCGCATTAGACGATCGAAAGGATCGTCAAAGGAAATTTGGCCGTATGGTCGGGAATTGCCGTAAATGCTAACGGATAGACGAACAGCCTCAAATTCCTCTAATACCTCCCGAACGAGAGGAGAGAGAAGTGAGGATTTGTTCGTTGATTGAAACCTTGCTCTAGCCGGCAAATTGAAGACGAAATCCGTGTCAGTAGAAGTACAGCGGAACGTATTTTGAAACGGAACAAATATGAAAGTTATAAATTATAAAGTGCCAAGAGATTTTTATCGAGGACAATTTTGCAAGAATGGAGTGAAGACGAATATTTTATAAAAAATATTCTGTTTTCCGACGAGCGCTCCACACATCTGGTTCGTAATGTAAAAACCCCGAAAAACTTAACGTTTGGGCAGGTGTCTTGGGTGATAACATTATATATTGTTATCGACGGCAATTTGAATGGAATGAAATATTTGGATTTGCTGCGAGCGCAATTTTTTCCAGCTCTCCGTCAACTTAACCCCCGATTGGTTTATTGAGCGGACATGCGTGCTCGGTTTATGATACACGCGACTGGATGTCTCTCGTTATCAGTGACACTCGGAAGCGCGGTTGTCAGTCACAAAGCAATCCCCCGTTCCGATGTGGGCATACGTGTATATACATCATATATTGGAATAACAATGGCATGAGTAGAGTAATAACAAAACATTAACAATGGAGCAACAATTCCTTCACATAAAAAATTGAAATGAACTTTACGGTTGTTGTCTTTATTTCAAATAAATATTCGGCATTTTATCGGCACTTCTTAAACTCGGTCATAGTATACATATGACATCACCTGCATTGTCTTAATTATACCCATGTATAAGTCATTAATCGCTCGTATTCGCTGGAATAACACGACGACAAAGTTGATTGTGTTTATGCATATTAACGTCGAATCCCTCATGTACTAGTAGATAAGCTGCATATGTATTTTTTTTTCTTATCTAACATAGTACATCCACACATCTATACAGTGTACGCGTAATAGTTCCTGTGGAAACAATCACACACAACAAAGATGAACTTTGATCATTGTAAACAAGAATAAACATCAATATAAAATAAATTTACGTAACCTCACGAATCACAAATAATCCTCAATTTTATATCGACGTTTATTTAATAGTATTAACCGTCTGTTTGCGTTTTCATTGTTTGATAAAAAGTAAATCCCTCATTCTTATCTCCATCACCGTTATTCCGCTGAGAGAAAAGAAGGCAGTTGGTATAAGCTAGGAGGTTCGAAGTGTTTTAACTGTAGCGATGCAATCGTCACTGTTTACGATAGAAATCGAACCTATTTGTAGCGAAACGAAAGAACTTGCCGCGAAAGAATTACGGGAAACCCCGGGAAATGTCGCTAAAGGATTGAAAGAATTGAAAGAGTTTTTGAAAGCGGATACTACGATACGTTATCCAACCGACGATGATTTTTTGATATTATTTTTAAGGCCGTGTAAATACTACGCTCAAAGTGCTTACAAATTGGTAAGTTTCGTTTTTGTCATTGTTTTTCTTCCTTAATTTTTTATTCCTTTTTCTAAATAGATGAAGGGTACAGCCGAATATAGATCTAGATATTCACCAATATTAGCAGAACTGTTACCTGAACACGAAAGGGATACCTTTACGAACTACGATTTGCTCAATATATTCGTGAATCGCGACCAAGAAGGCAGGCGACTCCTACTGTGTAAAACAGGTTCAAATTGGGATCCTTCCAAAGTCAGTACGGATCAAATTCTGCGGATGATCTACCTCCTACATCTAGCGGCACTTCTAGAACCGAAAACCCAAATTAGGGGTATCGTAGTGATCATGGATGTGAACGATTTGGGCTTCAAGCAAATACGGGCCTTCACTCCAGCGTTTGCCAGGAAGTTGACACAATTAATACAGGAGGCGTTGCCTCTGAGATTGAAAGAATTTCATATCGTTAATAATCCGCAACTGTTCAGATTGGCTTGGCAGATAATAAGTCCCCTGATACATGAAAAGCTATATAAAAGGGTATTTTTTTTGCACAACAAAAATTAAAGATGATCTTTGTTTTTATCATTTTACTTTCAGATTTACTTCCATCAAAAAGACATGTCATCTTTACACAGATTTATTGATCCTGAAGTATTGCCGCAAGACTATGGCGGTGCTCTTCCTAAGATAACATACTCTGGGAAGGACTGGTATCCCGCTATAGAAGATCACATTGATTTCATAAAAAAATGGAATTCATGTGGGAAAATATAATAGGGCTTTTTTCTGTGTTATTTACATATATTTATAGATATTTTTTTATAATAAAATTGTTTACGACACGGTTTTTACTGCGATGAATATATTTCCTTGATCTTTAAACTTATTTTTCCTTATTTCCCAATTACAACAAAATTGAATGGGAATAATTTAATGAAATTACTCTAATGATGAAGAAAATTGCGAATTCATTGTACCAATCATAACTTAGCAGGCTCAAATGCATCCTAAATATAAATATACATCGTTCCCGTAAAGTAAGGAATAAATTCGATGTGAACATATATTTAAACGTCTTTGTTTTGCAAAACATCTCTTGGACTTGTCAAAAAAGTCATATTTATTTGTTATTTCTATATGAAGTGTTATAACCTTAATCCTTTTGAAATATTACGGGCAAACTACTTTCTTATAGCTTGGATGATCGTTCAAATTAACACGATCCCCCTGACTACGTCTACTACCAAAGTTTTTGGGAAGCTGTATGACAAGAGACTAATAAAGGTACCAGACGTAAAGAATGTAAGAGCGGTACATCAGTTTGGTTTCCGTAACAAGCTCCTAACAGCAGAACAAGTACACAGGTTAGTCAATCAAATAGGCAAAAACCAGAATGCCAAAAGATATTCTTCTGCAACCTTCTTCGACATATTACAAGCTTTTGGTATGGCACCGTGGTTTGCAAGTCAAAAGCTCCAAACATTTGATAAAAATGGCGCATCAAAACTGATTATCAATGACTACTCGCACAACACTTAGACTGCTCAGAGAAATATGCTCTCCTGTAAAGATCGACAACTGCCAACATCCACGAGTCTCAGTATGTACCTCGGCATGCATCTAGATCGATGCATGCATAAACGATACAACTTGGTCTCAAACTAAGCAAAATGTACTAGCTCTTCCGTCGTTGATCCAAACTACCATTAGATAAAGAAGTGTTGCTATACAAAGTCATGTTGAAGCCCGTGTGGACCTTGCGGAAGAACCCTGATGACGCCTGGTAGATAGAAACTCGAGAACTCGAGAAACTTGCTCCTCTTGCATCGCTTTTGCTTTTTATGATGATGATGATTCCTACAAGAAACCATGAAACTATGCTGGCATTTTACCTTCTTACGGGGATATTTAAAAAATAAAGTATACTCTAATAGAAGGTTAAACTTGATATTGTTTTTGGCAGTAATTACAAAGATTTCTCACATCCTCATCGTCTTACACTGTGGAAATTAAGAAACGCATAAATTCGGTAATTCCGTTGATATTAATTTTTTGGAAAAAATCTCGAAGGGGTATACCGATTTTAACTTCAGCAAATATTTTCAGCCTACTTTCAGTTTCTTATGTCATTTGCTTTTCATGTTATGACGTCATCGACTTTCTTTTAATGACAACCTATATTTTTTATTATCGATTTTAGCAGTACATTTTATTTCGTTTTCAACGGTATAAAATTTTCAATATGTATATTTGAAAAAAATCGAGGAAACAGCCTTAAAGTTCAAATATTGAAAATTCACTTAATTAGGAAATTTTAACTAGTTGCCGGTGTATAAAACAAAAAAAACATTAGTTACTGCAAATGTCGTACGGTTTACGGTAAATGTCAATAAAAGAAGAGCTATTATTTTGCTTTTTCTAAATTAGAAAAACTGTTTTATTAATAAAAATGGTACAGTTGAGCGAAAAAACAGAGAATAGAAATGTTAATGGTGATTAGTTATGGCGACAGAGCTAGAACACACAAAGAAGTGTGTCAACTTGTCAGCCCATAAATCAATCAACAACTAGTAGGATTGAAAAAGAAATTCGGGAACATGGCATTGTAAAGAATCTTCCAAAAACTGAACGTCTGGCGACTTTAAATAAATATGCACAACTTTATGTGCTACTAGAAATTGAAAACAATCCACATTCAACTAGTAAAAGCGTTGCTTTGGGCTACAATATAAGCCACACAAGTTCAAAAATTATACTGCAATTGGTTCATGAGTTGACAGAAGATAACTTTGATCGTAGACAATAATTTTGTGAGCAAATGATGGAAATTTGCCTTCGCGATCCAATGTTTTCCCAGCGTGTTCTATTTTGGGATGAAGCAACATTTGATTTAAATGGAACGGTCAATAGTCAGAATTGTAGATATTGGGCTAGGGAAAATCCCCATTGAATGCAGGAAATTCACACCCAATATCCTCAGAAAGTTAATGTTTGGGCAGGAATTATTGGTGACAGAACTCTAGGTCAATTCTTTTTTGAAAACAATTTGACCTGCAATTTTTACAATTCGAATTGATGCCTGCATTAGCTGCATTATTCCCCAACGCAAATAACCCAGACTTACCAAATAATACCATTTAGTTATAACAAGATGGTTCTCTGCGTCATTACGCAATTAATGTAGGACCATTTGAACCAAGTTCTCACAGGAAGATAGGAAATTGGTAGGGAGAAGAGGTTCGACGGAATTGCCGGCTAGGTCTCCTGATCTAACGCCGTTAGACTTCTTTCTATGGTGGTTCTTATTAAAGTAAAGTGTACAACACTCGACCCAATAATTTAGAAGATCTTAAGCAAAAAGTTCAAAATGAGATTACGTTAATATTACCTCAAACCATCGAAAATTGGAGAAATGAATTTTATAATCGTCTAGGGTATTGTCAGATTGTACAGGGTCGTCACTTTGAACATCTAATATAAATGTAATTCGAAAGCTGTTGTTTCTGTGCTTATTTTTGTTTGATGTTATTGGTATAGTTTTTTTTTTTTGGTCAATCAATATAGTTTCTTTTTATCACAATGTTTGCCTCACGAATCGTTATTACTAACTTTGAATTGAACAGATAATAAATTTCTATTTTCTTTCCAAAAGAATTAATATCAACGTAATTACTGAATTTATGCGTTATTTAATTTCCACACTGTATAATCAGCTAATTATGCATGATTTTAACTTTTACTTTAGTTATTTCATTTCCTTTTTTATGTAGTGGATTTAGTATTTTTAATGTAGGAATTCGATTTTCTTATATGATCTACTCGACATTAGTCTATGTTCAAAAATATACGTTTTATCTAAATCCGTAATAAAAAATAAAATAAATTCATTTCATTCATTTAAAAAAAATGTATGGGACACAAAACTTATATAACATAAAATAGTCGACAAAGTAAAAATTATTACATCAAGAAATGGCAGTTAATATGAATCTTTTGATATGTCCGAGCACTTTTTACCGAACAAATGTGGTTAACGTTTTTGTCGAATTTACATTCACCTAATTTACGATAACCCTGTATAAATTACGTATCGTCATCTCGCTGGGTTGAAGTTCGCTTTGCGTAGGGAAGTACTTTGCATGTTCTAAACTACCTCAAAATGTATAAGTCGTATTCGAACATAGCAATAATAATGCAATAGTAATTTGTAGATGTTTATAATGTAATATGAACTTTGCGCGATAAATTTCAATCTTAGATAAAAGTCAATCCGTATATAAGTGAGTACGGCATACCTGGGTTAATCAGTTAATTTAACAATAGGTTTGAGTGCCTGGCAAACAATATAATTGGTGATTTCTGATACATTTAGTAGTGCTAATAAATAATTGTTTGTTGCAAGGTAAGTTTGTGTGTTGTCATAATGTTTTAGGTTTATGTTTAGTGGAAAAACTGTTTGTAGCTCTAAATACAAAATTTCCTGGAATTTAAATATTACTATAAAAATATACAGGTGCGTATTGTAGAAGTATGTTTACAAATAATCTATTATTACCTGGATGCGTTGTAATTATAACTAAACGTTACTTAATTTGAGTAATGTTTGTTTTCTTATATTAACAATGGACGCATAATAATTGCAATATGTCTAATATCGATATATATAGTTAATATCAGTTCCATATGGTCTATGAGTGGATTAGGTAGAAATTCCTTTATTATTTGTAAGTTCGTTGCCATTTAGCGAAACAAATTCTACATAGCAATCTTGCTTAAGATCTTCAATGCGAGTAAGTCGCTTTCGGCCCTCTAAATTGTATATAATGTTCATTAAAATTAACTAATTGCAATCATGCCTATTAGCGGACGCCGCGTTTCGCCTTACCAAGGCTCATCAGTGCTACTAAATGATAATTGCAATATGTCTAATATCGATATATATAGTTAATATCCGTTAATATTAGAATTTCTACCTAATCCACTAATAGATCTTAAACTTAACATTTTAAAATTATTTTCATGTATACAGAATGTTCCCTATCACCAGGGTGAACCAAATATACGTTTTATAAAATGGAATACCCTACATATTATTGCAGATTTAGATTAAGCTCATGCCTCACACCCCCTGTATACAATTTCATTGAACGTGTTTCAGAAGTTATGGTCAATTTTATATGCAAATCACTGCAAGTTCAAGGTCTTGTATACTGCAAACGACACAGTCTGAATTTTTTTTTGGAAGCATAAATTTTTGATATTGGCCCACTTTTATAAGAAAGTGATATTTTTTCAAAATTATCAAAACTGAATACAGGGCGAGTCGAAACTCAAATACATATTTTTTCCTATTATTTTAAATGGATCAATCTGTATTTTATATCATAAAAAGAAAGAATAGTTTAGTTACTTTCATTGTAATTAAGCACTCTCTATACCTAAAGTCATTAATTTCGAAGATATTTTAAAGTATTTTTAAAAACTGAGATTTTTTGAAATTATTTTAATATAACAAGTTAATCGTGGAAAACTGACAGTAAGACAGTTAAATAATTAAGAAATTAATGTATTTGAGTTTTGACTCGTCCTATATTCAGTTTTGACAATTTTGAAAAAAAATCACTTTGCTATAAAAGTGGGCCAATATCAAAAATCTATGCTCGTAAAAGAAAGTTTCAGGCTGTTGTTTGCAGTATACGAGACCTTGAACTAACTGATATGCATATAAAATAGACCAGAACTTCTGAAACACGCTCAATGAAATTGGACGTGTGAGGCATAAGCTTACTCTAAACCCGAAATGTTCCGTTTAAGAAAGCGTATGTTTGGTTCACCCTGGTGATATGAAACAGCCTGTATATATGAATATAATTTTAAAATGATAAGTTTAAGACTGCCTACAATTTTCGTAAATACCTTTTTCTTTGATATCTAATATGATAACGGATATATCGTAGTTTGCCATACTAATGCGTCACCCTGTATACATAAATTTCAGATTTATAAAAAAACTGTATTTTTGTTAAAGATATAGGAGAGATATTCGCATACAAATGAAAATCGGAATTTGGAAAACGTTTAGCTCCCTCCATTTCGGAAATAATATAAGATTGCTGGTTTATTATTTTTTATATTTTTTTCAAAACTAAATGTACTATGTCCACGAATAGATTTATTGATTGATAAGAAATTAAATTTGTGAAAGAACGTCAATAAATTCATGTATGAGACGTTCAAAAAGAACTGATTTCGAGCAGATTTACGAAAATCTCGCACACCTGCATTTTTATCAAAAACATAATAATAAAAGCAAAAATACCCTACCACCTTGAACTCCAGATACCTATTTCGGCAACTAAGTTGCCATCTTAAGCAGAACTTACGAAGAAAAGTAATGTTATACGGAACACTCTGGGAGATATGCACCACACAGAACACCACTTGAACAACACTGTTGGTGTTCTGTGTAGTGCCTATTATTTTCCTTCGTAGATTCTACTGAGGATGGCAACTTAGTTGCTGAAATACGTATCTGGAGTTATTCACACATCAAATTGGTAAGAGTATTCTTGTTTCTACTTTTCACTATTTCAAGCCACCGTATCCTAATTATTTTATTCCTCATACTAAGTCAATCTATCTCTTATAATCCTCGATGTGATTGCACGAACTCTTCCGACTCTATTGTAATACTATTTTATATAAAAATGTAGATGGCACAACCTCCATTCGCAATAGAAACTAACCCGGCCTCGGCAGAGGTGCTGAAGATTGCCGAAGAAGAATTACGCGAAACACCTGAAAATGTCGAACGAGGACGGAAGGAATTGCGTGAGCTACTGGCCAACGACAGGACCATGAAATACGAAACGGATGACGGGTTTCTGACATTCTTCTTGAGGCCCTGCAAATATTACGCCCAAAGTGCTTACGAACTTGTAAGTATGAGATAAGCGATAATGACCTTGGTGGTTGAAGTACTAAAATAGAGTATGATGCAAGCTACTTGAGAAAGCCTTTATCCGATTTTAATTGTCGATTGTATTTATGTCAATAATTCCCGATAGCCATCGTATTTACGTCTTCCTAAATTATATTTGAAAAATTATTGACGGATAATGTAACAGTAAATAATCTCAAACAACATCAATAACGAAAGTTTAATTTTAACTTGTTTTTCTTTAGATGAAAAGAATAGCCGACTACAGGGCTAAACACAAAGCCATACTTTACGACTTACTCCCAGAACACATAAAGGACACAATTATGGACAATAACGTGGTAAACATTTTTACAAATCGCGATCACAAAGGGCGCAGGGTTCTCATACTAAATGTTGGAAGCATTTGGGACCCGTCCAAGGTTAACACAGATCAACTTCTCCGTATCCTCTACCTGATTCACCTGGCTGCTATACTGGAACCTGAAACCCAAGTCAGAGGTGCGGTAGTCATCATGGATTACAAGGGTCTGGGCATGAAACAGGTTCGTGCCTTCACCCCTGCCTTTGCGATGAAACTGATGACCTTCATCCAGGACGCTATGCCGCTTAGATTGAAGGAGGTGCATTTCGTTCACAATCCGATGATGTTTAGTGTAATCTGGCAAATTGTCAGGCCCTTGGTCAAGGAAAAATTGAACAAAAGGGTAAGTTTATGTTGCTTAAGACAGCGTAAATGAATGACCCTAAATATCTATTTCGGACACTAAATTCCATTCTACAATATGCTTCATTGTTTAATTAAAAGCATTTACTACTAAACAAATTCTTATTCCTTCATTTCCAACTCGACTTGTTCACGCCACCACTGATTTCACTCTACTTCAGTACCAACTTACTCGACTAAAACAAGAGTAAGTTCTAGTTGAGAAAGTTGGTGAAGATACAGCCGCAAGTCACCACTGAAATAACACCTTGGTGCGTGCTAAATATGCTAAGTTGAGTTTTTGATTTGATTGCAGATTCATTTCCACCGGAGTAATATGGAGTCTTTACATCAATTCATTCCACCAAGTCACCTGCCGAAAGATTATGACGGTGTTCTACCTCTTATTAACTATGCTGGTAGAGATTGGTATCCAAATCTTGAAGAACACGTCGATCATATCAGAAAATGGAATTCCTGTGGATATGTTTAGATTCATTAATAAGAATTGTAATGTATTAATATTGTAAATACTTAAATTTGGATGTAATTTATTCACTCAAAGTACTTACAAATATGGCTGTAAATGATCCGCATTATTTGTTAAAAATTTTGTATTTTTTCTAATATAATTTTCGATCATTCAATTTAATTAAATTGATTTTTATACAAAATTTTATCAAGTTGTATTAATATTAGGAAATTTATATTTCCAAGCCGGAAGAAAAACAATGGACTTGGCTAGAGATGTACGCACGTGCAAAATTTTATTTATTAATAATTGTAGTTGTGTGTCTTATTTTATAAGAATGATCACTATTTTTCATTTCATCCAGAAGAAATATTGGTTGCCTAGTTGGGAAGTTACTCTTCATATACAGTTTGATCAAAAATATCGATTGCTAACTTTGTTACTATTAATACTACGAAGTCGGTTAAATTACCAGAGTCAGTGGCTTTGGTGTTGATTAAGGTAAGATTAATAAAAAGAAAACAGTTGTATAAAGTTCTTTTGTGAAAATTTAATTGAGTATCTGCATAGTCTTAAATCTTTTGAAATATAGTATGTGATCTAAAAGCACTTCTGTTAAATCCACACGTACGAAATTGAAAATGCTTCGCTAATTAATAATATAATACAAAATCTCAATTCTTAATATTATTCGGGACCATAGACTTCCCTAAAACGAGTAAAACTCTGAATTTGTGGACTGGTCGAACAACTATTTTTTATGCGCTATTCCTAATTTCACGGGTTTAATGTCGTTATTGAAAATGGTCGAACTCTTACAAAATATATATAACTAAATACTCTTTGAACTCTAAATATACATTTGTTATACATGGTCTTCCAAGTTGAGTGGCCTATTAAAATATTTTGGGGGAGGAAATCTACAAAAATTCTGAAAATAACTATACTTCCATAGGCCAATGTGATCTTTCAAACTAAATTATTTCCGGTTAACCGGACGTCGCCATTAATTTATTTTAAATAGAATGTTATAATTTTTATTGGAAATTCTAATTCTAAACATTATTTTTAAGACAAAATATTAAAGTGTCCCTATACCTAAATGTAACCGATTTTGAGATATATTCAAACTTATGTAAAAAAATTGTTTTAGTAGCTCTCCATTAAAAAAAGTGTTCTTACTATACTCTTAAATTTCAAGATTTAAGATCAATTGAAAGTATAATCCTCAGGCTTTCAAATCATATCCTAATTATCCTTGAAAAATTTACCGTCCGGTTGCAATATGGTGTCGAACCTCATTTTGTTTCACTGTCCTAAAGTCAATTTTCTTGTGCGGAACACTCTGTATATTTTTACATCATGATACACAGAATCAAATTCTGCAGCGATTAGCATTAAGTTTTCCTATACCTATTTCTTTTCGTTTTCCTGTTATTAATAATTTTGTATTTTAATTGCGATTTTGCTAGAATTAACCCCATTTTTCGCAATACAATACCTTACATTATATTTTCTACAGGTTCTTCTATTTTATCACTTAAAAACCAACACTAATATTAATAAACAATTACAAAAGAAAATCTTCTACTAACCAAACGTAAGTTCTGTTAGGAAAAAAATAAATTGTACAAAAAATGTTTTTCAAGGCATGCTTATTTTTTTTAAGACGCTCACTAAAAGTGTACTTACTTTCAGAATTTTTGTGTGTTTCCTTCCCCAAAATATTTTAATAGGCCACTCAACTTGGGAGACCCTTTATAAAACTAAATTTGAAGCTATTTTTCAATACCATTGATTTACACTTTTCCATTTTTTTCTAAATCTTCTTTTATTATTACCAAAATTATACAATTTTTTTACCAATACTATTAACTGTTGTAACTACAACAGTTATTTTTTAAAATTTCGTTGTTTATTAATCACTTCGTTTGTGTACGTGTTAGTTGCACGGAATATTCGTTTAAATGTCTGTAAACAAGATATATATTTATAATTTAATTAATTTTATTTTATATCTATTTTTTTAAATTTTAATGGGTCTCCCTGCCCCTCGTGGGGTCCGCGGAATCCTGAAGGGTTTCACGGAGTCCTGGAGACCCTTCGTAGGATTGTCTGTGCCCCTTGAGGTGTTCATGGGACCCTTCTTCATTCTCGCGAAGTCTAGGCAGAGTTCGTGGTGCCCATAGAGGGGTTTCTTGTTCGTCGTGTTATTCGTGGGACCCTGGAGCGGTTTTATGTGCCGCTCGATGAGTGCGCGGGACCCAATAGGGATTTATGAGGCCCCTCGCGCCCCCGTGTGTATGGAGTTGGTGTGACGCCTCGGGGTGTTCGTGGGGCCCATTGTGGGGTTAATTATGTTCCTGCTTATGTTAATAAATAATTTGATTTCTGTAAACTATAATAAACAAAGGAGGAATGAGGAACATTTGATATATTTTTATAAGTAAAAATTAATGTTCATTGTACATTGCGCAAAAGAAAAAAAAATAATGAACATGGGTTATCCGCTACACCTGTACCAATCTCGTTCCTTTTATTCTCAAATCGCTTTCGAGTGAATTAAATTCTGACCTAGTTCTGCATACATTCAGATAAGTTGTTATATTTTTTCTACAAACATTATTTTTACCCATTTGTAATTCCATCCGTAAAAAACAAATGCTGCAGTTCGTAAGATACGTTCAAAAAAATCTAGGGATAACGATCTGATTTTAAACCGAATGAGCAGACCAATCTTGAAATTTAAAAGTGATCACGAAAACAAATAGTCGTTGTTTACTCTTTATAGTAAGTAACTGGGCCTGAATAATATTGAGAATTCAGACTTCGTGTTTACTCCACACTGCATAAATATATACAAACTGTATACACATTTCGGCAACGAAGTTGTCATCCTCAGCGATAACGCTATGCTGTTTAATAAGTCGGCAAGTTTATTCCAAGTTTTAATTAGATATTCTTTCGACTATATGAAGAGGGCATCCCCCCAAGCGATTTTGATATTCATTTACCCTAACAAAGCCTTATTATTGGAATAAGTTACTATAATTAACCTCTGGCATTGATTTACAAAGCGAGGGCACTATAGAGCGCGCGTTGTTTTTATTTTACCAACCGCTGTTGTAAGTGCAGTGCTCTAGCAGCGTATCGAGGACTGATATTTTAACAAAGACTGCATCAGGTATAAGGTAAGGTTATCATAGTTCATTTCCCAATAACGTATTTCTAATTCACTGTGGAGATCCTTAATCTTTTAGAGTATAAGCGATTACTTGAATCATGTATTTTTTTTATATTCAATTTTATTTGCAGGAAAAATAAGTTTAAAGGTAAAATTATTAAGTTAAGTGTTGGTAATGGAAAAGAAAATTTTGGTACTTTAATTATTTTTTTCTTTATTAGTGGTAGTACATATTTATTATGGATATATCACATAATACACATAGTTCAAGCTGAATATATAGATGTAAGTCCACTTCTAATGATCCCGATAATTAGCTGTGTGTTGCGGAATTTATGCGATGACCCTGCTTGTCATTGGAACAATCATAATTATTGATTTTCAATGTAGCAACAATTATTTAAACTATTTTAGGTAAAAGTAACTGCTTTTAAAAGCATGCCGGTATTTATTTGATAAACAGATTAACATAAGATAATGTATGCGGGAATTTAAGGTTTGAATCACAGCAAACGATACCCAAGGAAATATTACAAGAAAAAACGGAAGAATAATTTGGTAAATAAATCAAATTAATTTGACACGATACATATAATTTGATTTGAGGAATTCTTGCAGGGGTAATCAGCGTTGGCTTATTACAATAAAAATATTCCTGTTAAACAAAGTCTTACTTATCAATACATTCATGCGTGTACTATACGATAAGTGCAATACAAATATTGTGTTTGCTCGAAGTCGAGGACTTCTTTGTGTTCGAGGCGTAGATAGTGTTTTGTTAAGAAATCCGGACGAGTGACGATTGTATCATTTTCCATTAAGTGCATAAATTACTTTGATATGTTTAGAAAACACTATCTTTAGAATAAACAGACTGTAACGGATCACTCCTCCCGCACAATATATTGATAAATTTGGGGCACGTGTGTTCAGAATTTACCAATCTATTGTACGGGAGGCGCGATTTGAATGCAGTGTGGTTATTATACTGCTCCGCGGTTCTTGCAATCTTTAAGTTTAATCTACACTTATTAAATTCGTTTTGAAAGAGAAAAGAAAAATTAAAAAGAAAGTAGGGATCCCATTATATACAAAAATGCTTTAATAATTTGTACCTCCACGCTTTGTTTAGTTATTTTATTATATAAGTTCCTGTCATAATAACGCATTCAAAACCTGACGTTTTTAATAAAAAAAAAAGATACATCGTTTTAGTCTGCTAGTGGATTTAGTATTTAAAGAGTGATGGTCAATCGTTAAAAAATATAACCTCAAATGTAGTCAATTAACCTTCCAAATACTGGCATCAATGTAGTACATGGCTGGTACTCCATGTACTATTATTTTTATTCCAATGTGAATTTGATATATTAAAATAATGTATCAAATTGCATTTATTGTAAAGGAATGGCAACATTATATTTTTTTGCAAAAAGTAAAATAGTAGTATATCTGGTTTTCATCGACCTTAAGAAAGCCCGCGCTTCGATCTCTAGAGCTAAGTTATGGAAAATTATGAAAGACATTCCTATAAAGTTAATAACTGGCGGGAAAGAACATTTATAAACATAACAGTGCCGGTTCATGGATACTTTACTTCTTCAACACTTTAAAATATTACTGAAACAGACAGTAACACCGTGGAAAAGGGAATGTGAAGAAATTGGGAATCCAACCACGTTTCATGCTGAGAAAACTTGAAGAAGAATACACCCAAAACGGATTAGAAATCAAGCTGAACAAAACAGAATACTTAACAACTGAACAGCAAACCAAATCTCGAAATAGAAGAAGCAAGACAAAGGTACAGACAAATTGAAATATCTGGCATTTATCATTTCAAAAAAAGGAAATACAGAAGAGGAGATCAATAACAGATAGTGGCAAATCAGAATCTGCGTAAAGCAACTTAATCCGATACTCTGGGACAAACATAACAGAAAAGAATAATATGTGATTATATAACACCATCGGTCGACAGTGAGTATTGTGATCTATTATCATTACGACTATTATGATATGTGGAGCTGAGAATTGGGTATTAAACAAAAAGGACAAAGGCCAGGTATTGCAACCGGGTATGGACTCTCTAAGAGGAAGCTATAGAATAACACGCATGGACAGGACATCTGACAGAGACAGGTCACGAAGCTCTTGGAGTTATGAGGTATTTGAAATAAAGCGAGCTAGAGAACTTACATTGGCAGAACAGACAGATTTATTTGTTCTGCTGAAAGTGGTTAAGAGAGAGAGAGAGAGAGAGAGAGAGAGAGAGAGAGAGAGAGAGCTGCAGGGAATCCTTATACATATATCGAATAAAGGATTGCTTGTCAGAGGTCTTGCAGTCTGATAATGCTTGCAGTCTGTTTGTGAAACTAAAACAACAAAATTTACGAACAGCTCGGTTCTTTCGATTTTAACGGCCATATCTAGAAACATCTTCACACAGTAAGTGCGTTAGCATTTGGTGTGCTGTATTGCCTGCTATATTGAAACAAATTTGATCTAACACAATTCAATTCTTCAGTTTCAAAGATAATTAGTTTGTTTTGTATTCAGTGGGCCATACTGTATTTGACTTCGCAGCAGCATAATATATTATAAATTATTATAAGATATACAATGTATAATGTATATACTGTTGAATGAGCGCAAAAATAAATCTAGGGTTCCTGGTATTTTCTGTGGCTCTTGTTTCACAAGTCATGGAAAGGGTTCTAAAAAAGGCACATTACGCTAGAATGCAAATGTAACATTAGACATTTTTGTTTATTTAAAAATTACGAAAGCCCACTTGAAAGAGGCGTTTTTGGGTGTTATTAGACAGATATGTGTATGAATTAATTCATAAGTCCATGACTCCACAGTTATACCTATGCACATAATTATAATGTATTTTTTGTTAATTTATGTTCGATTTTTCAGTCAATATACACGCTATTTAAAAATGTGTGACAAACTTTGAGGAGGGGGGGGGGGGGTAGGGCATAAAATAAAATAAAAGGTAAAACTAAAACTACTTTGATCTTTATAGTTAGTGGCCGGATACTTCTCTGTGCTTGCTAGAATGCGTATTTTATGTTATATTTTTTATTACTGCCGTTTTTTTATTTTCAATTTAAAACTTTGTTAGACTTAAAGAGTATTAATAAATGAATGTAATATGCATATTAGTTGTTTCTTATTATCTTATAAACTGCATGGTGGCCGGATACTTTCGTAAGCAACTGTATATTCATTTTTAAGCCCAAGAACTTTCTTCGTACTAATAAAAACCAATCTAATTTGCAAAAAATATTTACTTTCTTATTATTCCCTGTCTCTACACACGTATGCCCACATAGGAACGGGGGATTGCTTTGTGAATGGCAACCACGCATTCGAGGCCCAGTGACAACGAGAGATATGTCCGCTCAATCACGTATCAGACAGATACAAAATGATTGAGATAGGCCGGCTGCGTGTTACGGCTTGCGCGCGATTAAGCCGACCGGAGAAAGTAAATGCACTTATGCCAGATCGCGCTACGTGCAATATATCTCTCTGAGAGCTGAGCATACGTGTATAAATAACGACTCTACTATGATTTCATCTAAAAGAATCGTTTCAGTGGGTCATTATCAACAGGAGGTACACGTTACATATAAAACTACTCGTAACTGCTTACGGAATCGTTCGCATTGGCTTGTGAAAGAAAGTTGTTATGTAACTCGGTGTAAAATTTAAGCCGTACTTTTTAAAACGTTTTTGCTAGTAAACATAACGAAACCTTTCATTATTTTTCTATAAAATTTACGATCGTGTAGCTTAATTATACATCAACAACCCAAAAATTTTGTATAAATAGTTCTAACATCCTGCACGAACTTCAATCACAATATATAATTTATTTGCATTTGTAATACTCTGCTATTAGAAAGAAGAAAGAAAATAAATTGC
Organism: Osmoderma eremita; assembly: GCA_031763485.1. Classification (NCBI taxonomy): domain Eukaryota; kingdom Metazoa; phylum Arthropoda; class Insecta; order Coleoptera; family Scarabaeidae; genus Osmoderma; species Osmoderma eremita. The sequence continues at coordinate 23,810 of JARFOC010029487.1, forward strand.
GGTGCCTAGTACACAGATAGTTTAGAAGTTGATAAAATCGGCCACGAGTGCACAAATACGCGATTCCTAACCCCCAAGATTAAAAATCTTTCTATCTATGCGGTTATTCCTTCCATTAATGTATATTATACATAGTTTGTCGTCACAGATAATCTTTAATATTGGTTGTTTTCGCAAGAATTTGAGATTCTCTAGTTGGCATAAATCTATATGCTGCGTGTTAGATAACCGGCGAGTTGTAGAAATGTTCGCAGTTCTTTCCGTGGTTTAGTGACAGTCACTCCGGTGAGGTTCCTATTCCAACGCCTACTTTTCAGTTGGTGCTATTGATCGGTCCGGGAAAGACGTATTGTGCCTACATTCAAGCGGGCGCAGACCCTGAACTGTTTCAGACACAGTTAGAGTTGGTAGTTTTCCAAAGTGTTATAGAAATTTTTGCTTTCAGGTAACATGATTGATAGTTCTAAATTTCTTTGCTTGCTCGTGAGAAATAAAACTGTTAGGTTCTATTGTCGATTTCTATGTGTAACTGAAAACATTTTTGTCAGGAAGTATTGTTCCTTAAAGACCCACTGTTTATATTGTAAATGCATTTCTTCTTTCAATTTTGATTTTATTATTGAAGTTGTGAAAACAAAATAACGGGAAAACATACGTTCTATGGAAAAAAAATTTAAATTTGGTGAATAATTGAATTGAAGTGAAGTTTTATTGCTTATTTAAATAAATAAGAACATATTTTGAGTAATATCCTTATATATACACGCAGAGAATTACTGGATACTAGCAATTCTGGCTCTTATATTTAAGTAAAGAAATATTTAGATCAATAAGTTGTTTTTCTCAATAATTAAATAATTTATTTACTTGCTTATGGAAATTTGTTTTATTAAAAGAATAAATACCAGTTAGGTACTTCAAACAAATATAAAATAAGCAGCAATATCACCACATGGCCATATTTTGTTACTTTAAATAGAAGAAATTGAAATACTTGAATTTAGCAAGATTTGTAAAATACAAATTTTTATGATTTACTATGGCACTACGAAAGGCTTTGTTCCTATTTCGTATCAAAATGTTTGTAACAAGTAATTTTTGTTTTCATAGGAATAAACTTTGGGGAAAATAACTTTCTCTCTATCTCCTTGTATCATATGCATTTTCCTAGGTGAAGACAAAAATACTTTACATTAAGTAAAATAGTTTGAGAAATTTATTTCTCTCGGATATCTTTTTTGTGTGTATGTATGTATACATGGCAAAATAAATACATTTTTGTTAATTAGAGCAATGAAAATAATTTTGGCAGTTACATATACGATATAACCTAGTTCAGTTAGTTAAATAATTGTTGGATAATAATAGAAACCCTTGTCCAACATATCAGCTTCATTAAGAATAATAAAGCATTTCCTATGTAATAAATAAGTTTGTTATTCATGTGCATTCACAAAATTAATTAGACTTTCGCTAATACATAATTTATTTTTAGAATAAAAACAACAATACCTGAAATGGGAAGATTACAAATATGTAATTTTTACGTAATGGTTTGATTATAAAATTTAGCGATCACTCCATATTCCAACTTTCAATTATTAGATATTTCCTGGAGAAATCATAATTAATGTTCGACACTTTTAGGCTTTGAATACACTACCTCCCGCACGTTGCTCAAACTGCTAGTGATACTTCTAGTGTGATCGAGCAAATACATATAAATCCCTTTTTATATGTAGCGGGAAATATTGTTCAAACTGGGATAATCGTAGGGTAGACGATGGAGCACGTGTTCGAACTAATAAATATTGTCTTTTTAATTTGCTGAGTTTCAGTTAGTTAGTTTTGTTACTATTTACGTTAGCATATCTTCGGGGGCGAGGGAAAACAAATGACAACTTGTAATTTTGTAGCACTATCTTTTGTTGTCGGTATTGTGAATAAAAAACTTGTGATAGTGGAATATATACGAATATTTGCCAATATACCACGTGATATTGAGGAACTATAAAACTCTATATATCAAGGATAAATTCAGTCATTGTCGGAAATTAGTCAGGAAACAGATTGATTCTGATTATCAAATTTATATGCATAACGTTGACACTTAAAGATTGAGCCCAAAAAGTTGTGATCTTATATCAATGAGATGAAAAAGCAGACAAGTATACCCGCATCCATGTCAAAAGGCAATATTTGGTACGAGTGTCCGGGTGATAATGCGAATGCATTTGCTTGACATTTTGCGTCAGTATTTATGCAAAATATTAATTCTAACGATCCCGGTGGAGATAACTGCGCGCCTTTTGTCCTGTATCTATATGGCTCGACACCCCTAACGGAGCTTCGCCGCTTCCATAAGGAAGCTTTCTAGATCCTCTACGGCTGGATCATGGCCAAATCTTCTACACTACCCAAACGCTCTCCTTTACTCTGGCTGCTTCTTCTGTCTTCAACAATCGTCCTCCATCCTGTCATTATTCCCGCTTTTCTTAAATCTTCCTCCACCTCGTCCCTCCATCTGGTCTTCGACCTTCCTCTTGCTCTCCTTCCTCCTAATTGTCATTCAGTTATAGCTCGCACTTGCTCTTCTGTTCTTTTCCGGTATATATGTCCCAACCATTTTACCCTCTGCATTTTTATAAATCCTATCACCGTTTCTCCATTCAAATCCTCCCATATTTCTCGGTTTGTTCTTCTCCTATATAATCCACTTTCCATTTTTCTCCCATCATACTTCTTATTATTTTTCTTTCTGCTGTTAGTAGAATTCTTTGTCCTGTAATTTGTATAAAAGAATTTGATCTTAACGAAGTTCTTGGGACTATTAATTGCATTAAATCTAGTCTTACTATGGGTACTGATTCGGTACCTTCTTTCCTTGTGAAAGACTGTAGATTTGTACTGCAGCATCCGCTTTTATATATTTTCAATTTCATTCTTAAATTTAAGAGGTTTCCTAATTGCTGGAAGACCTCACGTATATTACACCTGTTTTCAAGTCTGACCATAGGAACGGCATTGTTAATTATCGACCGATATCAATTATATCCAATATATCAAAATTTTTTGAATTCGTACTATTTGAGCGTATGTATCGACGTATTTCTACCAGTACTACTTCTTACGGAATTGTGCGTGATAAATCTACATCTTCCAACTTATGTATTTTTACCGATTACGTTTCTAAATCTCTTGATGATAGAATCCAGGTTGATCCAGGTGTATGTCGATTTGTCACAAGCGATTGATCAAGTGCAGCAGTCATTGATTGTCCGTAAGCTTGGTCGTCTATCTGGAGATATCATTGAACTTTTTGAATCTTATGTTACCGGTAGAACACCCATTATATCACAATATTTACATAGGTAAATATAAGAACATGTGTTTCGCATATTGAAGCTGTTGTAATGCCATCTTGTTGCAAATCTAATATCCCAGATTAATTATATGAAATCTGTTTACTTAAAAAATTTTCACTTTCTATTCAAAAAAGATTCTTATTTAAGGACACAAGGAAGTAAGGATTTCAAAGACCTTTGTGCAGATTATTCCTAACCTCACAACAAATTGATTCGGCCGTGCTGTTGACAATGGGAACCCACGTATTTCACAAACACACGTCCCAAATTAATAAATTTATTGCGAGGTTGTGTTGACATATGTAAAGAACTTGGTTTTGCAAATAGGAAGCTGTGATTTATCAAAACTTCAATATCAATCACAATTCCTTTCGTAATATAATTTTCAAATTGAGAAAAAAATATTAATGCTTAAAGAATGAAAGTGAAAATCTAGGATAAATAAATATTGTTTAATTAAAGCAGAACTAGGTACAATAACATTATTATTTATGGTTTATCAAAGTAAATATGTGCTTCATACATTAACATTCATTGTATAATGTGCGGTTGTTATTAATACATACTTTAGAATTGTTTATTTCTCTTCCCAAACAATCCGAGATAATCCAGGCAAAGATCACGCGACCGAATTTGGGTTAAAGTGTAATGGGTCGCCTTACAAAAAAAGGCGGAAGAATAACAGAAAAATAGAAACTCAACACCACGATAGGTTATTTTTACTACGGCGGAATACCATTTGCTTCTGTTATTCGCGGTACGTTAGTGATATGTGCATACGTAAGTGATAATGAATACAGCTGGGAGTATGGACCTACATATTTCTTATCTGTATTGTAGGCAAATCAGCAGTTTCTTTTTCATTCCATCTATAAATGTGACGATTACGGTCAGCTAGTCGTTGATAAGAAATTCCTTTATTAGCGCTAAATTGGCGTATTTTTATAAAAAAAAAGGATATTTATAGGCAGTGCATATTTCTTCAGCAATAATTTATCTTACATTAAAGTATCTTCAGCTTTAATCGCTTCATTGGCGATTATGAATGCAATAAAACAAACACGCTCAAAATATCTGCACTTGCTCTTGCTTACTGATTTCGTGATTATTGCATTACAGTCAAATATGGCTAATTGTAAGTAGTAGTCGTACAAATATTGTAGAGACAATGGGGAACTTTATCGGGTATACAATCAAAACCAAATATCTGCAGTGGCTACCTGTTCTTTTCAATGCTGACTTACCTCACTTCAGACTACAAGAAGTTCTCAAGTTACAATGGACGAAATATAAGAAAAATCAAAGACTTCCTATACACCAAGACCGTTTGAACTTCCCAAATAGTCTTAAATCCAAGAAGTCTTTCTGGGTTCGTTGGGGAAAAGCTGTTCCCGTACTTGTATTTCCAATTTCATTTTAGATCCATGCAGAAAAGAAAAATCTGATTGTCTATCGCCCAATATATTAAAAATTTTTGACATAAAAAGCTTTATTTTGTGAATGTTACATTTTTTAATATTAGCAACTTCAAGGTTTCAAGTCAATTAAACATTGAACGCATATAAATCTTTTGAAGAGTCTGTAATATACAATTTTTCTTGATGTCCGCTTGTGATATGATATAGACGCTTTCATTTTTGTAATACCTATTTATTTATGCATTTCAATGTGTACAGAAGATCTATATAAAATAGGTCACGAACAAAATTTATGAATTCATGAACGGAAAAATTCATCCTAAATTGGTTCCGTATTAATTGAAACAATGGATGTAATAAACATTGGCTAGTTATTATATAATCGCATATTACAATAAAATAATCCACGTGAATAATGAGCAGTACCATTTTTGTCACGATACCTATTCTACAATACGAAATATTTTGGTGCATCTCATCAATGCTCCCCATAAATTTATTATAATTTGCTATCATACATGGTTGTGGAATACTAATTTTTTAAACTCCAGTATCGTTAAACGTTTGTCAAGGGTTTTACACCATAACATGTAGAAGCGATAGTTACTACTGAGTTGTCCCCTCGCGTATAAACAACCATGTATGTTGCCATCAACGCAAGATTGGAATTCAAATGTACCTCCGTTTCTTTTTCTCAATTCTTTAGAGCTAGTGGGAGGACAGCTTTTTGGAATTCTTCTTTCTCTGATAGTGCCTGTACCGCCGTAACCACAATCCTTCGAATTGGTTAACAGGGACATGGTAGTAAATAAATTATCAAAAATTTCTACAGGAAAACTTTTAATATCTTCCGGTAAATCATCAGACATTTGTAATAAAGGGGCAGCAGCCACAAGCGTAACAAGAGGGGGAGGGGAGGGGTCTGCTGGGTTCCCTCAACCACCTGCGGATTTTTTAAACCGCAGCGGCGTCTTTTAGCCTCGAGTTTTTACTGAACACGGCATGTGATCTGCTAGCATGACATGACGGCCGACACTTAGTACCAACATAATTTATTTATCACATTCGGGCATCCGCACCTTTACATAATTCATGCAGATTTATTTTCTGTTGTTTATTAATGATGAATTATGGATTGGACACTTTTTTGTCGCCACAAACGACAATTTTTTTTAAAATTTGGTATGAGAAAAGGTTTTGGCTGATATTGCCTCCACGTTCAAGAAATATGTTTTGTCATGTTTGTTGGTTATTTCAGATACATCTATGCAATAATAATTGCCCAGATGCCAACATGGATGTTGAAAACTTAAAAAAGGGCTTGAAAAAATTAAAGCTCACGAACTGTCTTCAAACCATAAAACTTGTTTGACTAAATACTTATCAACAAAGTATAGATTAGCCAACAACAAAACTGTAGTAGATGATCAGTTAGAGGAGGTGGAACTTGAATGAAAGAAAAATAAACACATATTAAAAATTATTTTTGATGGAGTACTCTTCTTGGATTAACAGGGTTTATAGTTCAGGGACATAAGGAATCGCTTAATCGTGATAATGATGGTAACAAAGGCAATTTTTTTGCAACGGAATTATATTCGATTGCCACTTAATACGGGCCCTTCAGCAGGTATAGTTAGCCATATGCTCAGTACAGTCTCTACGCTCCTCCAAAATACCTCGATTGCCGCTTAATACGTGTTCCTTCAAGTTTCCTCGATTGTCGCTTATCTTTTTTTTTCTTTCGGACAGTCGTGGACAGCGGAATCGCGTGGATCTAAGCAGGTATAGTTAGCCATATATGCTCAATACACCTTGAAAATTTCGATGCTTGAAGTAATGAACATAATATTTCATGCCTCAAAGATTTAATTCCCTTTTACGAGAAATATTCGCTAAGTCTTGCCTTTGTGATTGACGAATATTTACAATTAAAAAATTTATGTGTTTTTGGCAGATGAGAAAAGACCTTATATTTCTGAAATTTTACCGGTTTTATATTCAAATGACATGACAGATAGTTCTCCTAATATTTCTTTTTATTTCCTTTTTATTATGTTCTTATGAATTGCTCACATGTATTGCCTAAGAGTAGGTACCAATTATCAAATTCTAGCAGCAATAGTAGTATGTATGAAATTTATGTTGGCGCATTTTTAATAAATCCAACACCTGCCTGTTCATAGAAGCAGCTTTACCAACATGAACACCTGTGTTATTTCGTCGATGTCTTTCAATTGACGATGGCTGGAGAGCACTATCCGCGCTTGTAATTAACGGCCAGTCAAATTATCAATCAAACCTCCCTCTTCTTCATTTGCGGAATCCTCGTCAGAATAAATAGCTGGGTCTGGTGATTCAATCAAAATAAAAAAATTTCTTCACATCGTCATTTTCGAGTATATCAATAGCATCTTACAGCGTCAGATTACTAGAACGGTATTTATAAATTATGCGAACGGACATGTGGGACATTGTATACGCCTAGAGTGTTCATAAGAACACGCAGACATATTTATGTTTATATAAGATCAAATAATAAATATTTTGGTCAGGATGTATTACTGTCATAATTAGTATAGTATTAGTATACATGCTACATAAAAATTGAATTGACAAACACAATTGCATAAATGTACCGAGCTAAAATATATACATATTGGAAATTGCCCCGGTGTCAACAGAAGAACTTGTACTCGCTTTCATAATTCCCACACAACTAACGAAACATACTCGCAACGTGCAACGTGTTCATTTGTTGTCAGTAGTGACGCACAGTGGTTCAGAACGCGAAAAACGCGATCGAAAATCATATTTTCAACTTCTTCGTACAAAGTTAAAATTGC
>JARFOC010029494.1:0-31438 GCA_031763485.1 Osmoderma eremita
ATATTTCGACATCATTATGGATCAGCGATCCGGGTATCCTAGAGGTACCCTTTCTTTCACGGATATGTTTCCAGAAGAGGGTTAGATTTGTGGAAATTTCGTTTTCAGTTTGAAGCAGGTAAGTCCTGTACGCGCTTCTGCTTTCCCTTTTGAACAACGCACGGACTCGCAGGAATTTTGAACGATAGCTAGGAGACCCAGCATTTTTCCACTTTTTGTAATCTATAATGCCATAAGTACATGTTGATCAATATCTATAACATAAACTACATTTGAATCATATTACATCACCACAAACTCATTTCAATTCGTCTCAAGATCTTAACAATTTACTTCAAATACATCATATTTTCTGTAATAAGTTCAAAGACCCAATAATTACGTTATAAACCCGCCTTCACCAACCCTTAACCAACTTTTAACGAGTGCAACCAGGATATAGACAGACACCAGGTTGATGCAAGCAAACTTTCGACAATTTAATCGCACATTGATTAAGTCTGTGCAGACGCCATTATACACTAGGAGCTCGAGCCGCGTCGACACTAGCCACTAGCATCTGCTAACTTCTTCGCCTGTCTGAAAGTTCGAGTAACTTTAATTGCTTGCACCAACTAAATGTATTCACGTTTGCAGTTATAGATGGTACATACAAAGTAACGACCTTCTGAGACTGTTTACCGAGAGTTTGGCGATTTTGGTACAAATGTTTGCATCCGGTTACTACAGCGGGAATATTATTAAACTTATGTTTTGGAAATTGCCTGGATGGCGCCACATTCATGGTTTTTGCATTAAGTTTACAAATATGTAAACGTCATAACACTGAGATTGAAAAATCTAATGATGCAACAGGGAATTTCTACAGAATTTCAAATTTATTTTTCCAAATTGGCCACAGCTACTGATTGTACTGGCAATCAGATGAAATCCCAAATGGCCATTACAAAAATAACGATGAATTGCGTTTCTAAATTTTATGTTAATACATGAGATATTTAGAAGCTCTCCGTACAAAATCTAAAATTTCATTAGATTCGAATTTCTAGATTTGTTATTGTTTTACGTTTAACAAACTTAGAAACACTTTGAATTTTTTTCCATTCAATATTTCTAAAACTCACCATAAATTTTTTGCTTTTTCAAAGACATCACATTTTTTTATCGGGATTTCTTTTATAGCACCTTTATTAGCAGCCTTTTAAATAAAATTCTTTCATAAGCCCATCACTCAAGCAATACATTTATTTATTGGGATTCCAAGAATTTTCCGAAAGATTTTAACGATTATTCCATTATTTTACCATAAGTAAGTGATCTAAATGTACATACCTACATCAAAAACGTTCAATCAGGTTATCGATTTCAGATTTATTTTAGTAAAATTGAAATTCTTCAAACGGTTTTCAACATTTTTGTAAATTTGCCAAAAAAACTTTTGTTAAGTTAAATCAGTACACCAGTAATAAGTAACTTTGAGATCATAGATGTCAGCTCAGAAAATATTTCAGTGATAAGTTTTAATTATTATGTAATTGTTTCATATTTATCACTCCACTCCATTGGCTGAGGATTGGTAAAGACAATTTCTTATTTCAGTTTCAACTTCAATCTTTGAAGATCCAAGATTTTCTTTTAATTAGGTATATACTAGCTGTTTTCTCCGGAAAAATATCAGAAGTTAATCTTTTGGGAATTTACAAATTTGGTTTAGGAGCTTGTAAAAAATCAAAATTATCGTATTTTCAATCCCGTAAACTTATTTCTGAGTAGTATACAGAGAATGGTAATGTTTCTTTTTTCAAGTATATTTTCGAAATTTGCGCAAGAATTAAAAACTGTTCGAAACGTTTCCATATGACCCGCAAATTAGTGAAATCTTTGGTTAAACTATATCGAAACAATCTTATCGATCTCAGAATTTAATTTGGCAAAATTGAAATTCGTCAAAAAGTTTCCAGCATTTTTAAATTTGCCAAAAAAACTTTTGCTAAAGTAAATGGGCAAACCAGTAATCAGTAATTCTGATATCATAGATATCAGGTCAGAAAATATTTCAGTGATAAATTTTAATTATTATGTAATTGTTCCATATTTATCACTCCACTCCCTTGGCTGAGGATCGGTAAAGACAATTTCTTATTTCAGTTTCAACTTCAATCTTTGAATATCCAAGATCTTCTTTCAATTAGGTTTATACTAGCTGTTATCCCGGGAAGAATATCAGAAGTTAATCTTTTGGGGATTTGCAAATTTGGTGGAGGAGCTTGTAAAAAATCAAAATTATGCTATTTTCAATCCCGTAAACTTATTTCTAAGTAGTATACAGAGAATGGTAATGGTTCTTTTTTCAAGTATATTTTCGAAATTTGCGCAAGAATTAAAAACTGTTCGAAACGTTTCCATATGACCCGCAAATTGGTGAAGTCTTTGGTTAAACTATATCGAAGCAATCTTATCGATCTCAGAATTTAGTTTGGCAAAATTGAAATTCGTCAAAAAGTTTCCAACATTTTTAAATTTGCCAAAAAAACTTTTGTTAAATTAAATGGGTAAACCAGTAATGAGTAATTCTGAGATCATAGATGCCAGGTCAGAAAATATTTCAGTGATAAATTTTAATTATTATGTAATTGTTCCATATTTATCACTCCACTCGATTGGCTGACGATCGGTAAAGACAATTTCTTATTTCAGTTTTAACTTCAATCTTTGAAGATCCAAGATCTTCTTTTAATTAGGCTTATACTAGCTGTTATCCCGGGAAAATATTAGAAGTTAATCTTTCGGGGATTTGCAAATTTGGTGGAGGAGCTTGTAAAAAATCGAAATATGGTACTTTCAATCGCGTAAACTTATTTCTGAGTAGTATACAGAGGGTCGTAATGTTTCTTTAAAAGAATATTTTTCAAATTTGCGCAAGAATTAAACCCAAAATTAATCTTCACAAAAACTGTTGAAATCGTTTCCATACGAGGTCGCAAATGGTATTTGGTTAAACTAGATCGAAACAATGTTACCACTTCAGTAAGTAAACAACTCCAAATGTATATTTCAGCAACAATCCTCAATAAAAATAAGAAGGGAAACAAGTGTTACAAACACACTATCTGTGGCTAAAGTAAAACTTTAGACATACGCTCTTCACTGGATCACAAGTACAATGGAATAATACTTTTCTCCTGTTATTTTTAGCAGGGATGGTAACTAAGTTGCCGAGTAATTGACTTATTGAAATGGTAAGGGTATTTTTGATTTAATTCTACTATTTCAAGCGATAGTCTGAATTTTATTCCATATTATATACCCGAATAAACAAAATCTGAAATGAGAAGGAATAAAGTCAAATCACGCATCAGGGAAATCAATCAATTTTTACTTTATACACGCCGAATTCATTGCGTAGGGTTACGTTTTATTGAACATGTCAAGCTCGCAGACCGGAAAAGGAGGGCTCCGCCCCCTTTTCCAATCAACCATTTTGTCTGTCAGACGGTGCCGATGTTTGAAGAAGAAGCTACACGATGAGAAACACAAATATAAGAGCTATCCGAGCAAATACCCTCATATTTGTTGTGTACTCAGGAAGGCCTGATTGGAACTGAATTAAATGTCTCGATGCATAATTTATGAAGTTGGTAACCCTTTGGCTTTGATTTTATAAGGTGGGAATGGATTATTTTTTTCTTTAGTCCGTGGTTTAACATTAGTAAAATTGAAGATTCTGTCTAGCGTTAGGAATCTACCTTTGTTTTGATGTTTGGATTTCCACCACTCGTCCCGAACTTGTATTGGGGTGCTAAAATCTTTGTTTTTCTCACTCAGGTGTATCTCCAAGGTCCTTTTCAGGACCAGCCGAGCGTATAGCTGGTCGGTTCGGACCCCTTGTGTTGGTACATGGTTACCGCACGGTAGATCGTCGCACCTCGTAAAGACAGTACTGGGCGAAGGCTTGGGCGACGGATTCACAACACATGCACAGCGCGGTGGCGGGCCGTCAATGTTCTAACGGCGTGATCCTCGCTCGCGCACGGCTCACAAACTTCGGTCGCGTACTGAAGAAACAACACGGCGGCAGTGGAATCGCATATCCGATCCCCTCCAGGCGATGGAGGTGGCAGCGGGGGTAGCATATGGCGTTCACCCAGGGTTGTATGTTGCGTTCGCAACGCGGGCAACGTTAGGCAATAGATGGCGTTCGGGGGCATGCACTGAGGAATTAAAATATAAAAGAGGAGCAGAGTAACAACCATCATTAAATATAATTTGATTTTAAGAAGTAGGTGGTGAAATTACATTTTGCGCATGCGTAGTATTAACGAATCCTAAAAGACCATGTTCCAAGTAATACCGTAAGATCATAGACAAGTATAATACTATTAAAAAGTGCTTAAACCATTGCGCATCCGCAAAACTTCTCACTCTATAGGAGCCGCCATTTTGATGTATGTCCTGTTAAGCAGACGGTTTTTTAGATGGTCCTTAGTTGATTGTTGAGGTTATATTTATTGTTCGAGTTTGTGGATGGTGTTTCATTTTTTAGATTATTCTGTTTATAAATATTTTGTATAGGCGTTTTTTTTTTTTAAGTAAGTGATTCTTTATTAATGTGAAGCACTTTACAGCAACTGTGTTTTGGGACTTTTCTAAAGCCTTTGACTGTGTCAGTCATGACATCCTAATAAAAAAATTATCTTACTATGGGATTCGTGGTACTCCTCTGGAATGGTTCAAATCGTACCTTTTCAATAGGAAACAGATCGTGAGAGCGAATAGATCTTCCTCATCGTGTATGGAGATTGACTCTGCAAGGCTCAGTGCTTGGTCCAACATTTTCCCTTCTATCCATCAATGACATCACCAATTTAAAGATCAGCGGGCACCTATATCACTGGGCAGACGACACTAGCATCACAGCCCTAACAAAGTAGACCTACAATCGGCTGTATCCAGCGACTTAATCATCATTAAAAAGTGGTGCAATTCAAATTGCCTATGCTACAATAAAGTAGAAGACGTGATTCTACCGTATAAAGGTGCACTGCAGCAACCATGTGTTTTCCAAGATGAGACTATCAATATAGTTCCATCTGTCAGATTCCTGGGTCTTATTGTTGATGACACTCTTAGATGGTCTCTGCATATCGACTCCCTCGCCAAAAAATTATCTTCTGCGTGCTTTGCAATTAGGTCTGTAGCCAGGGAGCTTAATCCTCCCTAAGCTCGAATCACTTACTTTGCCCTTTTCGAATCGCATCGTCGTTACGCTCAGCCCTTTTGGGGCACTTGTACTTTATACACTTTTAATAGCATTTTTAAACTACAAAAAGGGCAATTCACTACATATTTCGTCTTCGGAGCAGAGATCATTGCCAACCTTACTTCTTAAACCATAAAATCCTAACTCTCCCTGCGCTATTCATCCTTGAATCCGTCTCACTAGATCTTTCTGATCTACCCGAACGACACCACCATAATTACGTTACAAGACGCTTTGATCACGATCTTTATCTTCCAATACCAAATACAGAGTTGACTAAAACCTCAATCATCTACAACGCAATCAAGCTATACAATCATCTCCAATCCAGTTTAGATCGATATCAACCTATGTAAATTTCCGCAGGAAGGTTAAATCATACCTCCTAATGAAACCCCTTTACGCAGTTAACGACTTTTTAGAAGGAGGGTAAAATTTTAAATTTAAATTTTTGTATTTTTTTTACTCTTACCTGACAACTTAGTGTGCCAACACTATGTATTACTTGTTTGTTTGTTGTACCTATTTTTAGTTGTAATTTTACTTAGCTTTGTCCATAAAATTTTGTAATTGTTCAAGACAATAAATAACATTATTATTATTATTATTATTATAATTAAATATCTGTTATCCCAGATTGTTTTATTTAAGCTACCTACTCTTCCCGCTGCTTTTGTAATATGTTGCTCAATGGGTTTGTTAATGTTTCAGGCGTTATATTTATACCCTTAAGTAGTTCATCTTCATCGTTTATTCGATTATTTGGTTTTGATTATTGACGATTTCCTTACTTATGGGGATTGTTCTTGTTTCTTTTTGTTAAGATCTTCACATTGAAGTTCTGTATTAAATTAAAATGTTGACTTTAAATTCGTTTTCTGCTGGTAAGCGCGGTTGTTCTCCGCCTAAGGGCTTAAGTATTTTAATGATTTCGTCCACTATTAATTTGAATAGTCGAGGGCTTAATGAATCGACAACATAAACAACGAAAATAACTAAATGTTTCTCTTTTCTAGCATTAATGAAATACAATTCAAACTAACATAATTCTTATACAGTAGGAGAAAGCTTATGTTTAAAATTTAATTTTCAGCACAACCAGCATCTTGCCACCTTCCAGAACAACGCCTTAAATGAAAAAAAAACGTTATGTCTTAGGGTATTGTGTGAATTAGCTTTTGTACACGAAGTTACATTGTATAATTTCTTAATTAAAAACGGTAATTCTAAAATCTCTCATTAAATACAAAAATCACATTACTATTGAATATAATTTAATTAAAAAATTGCGTAGAGTATATCGCGAAAAAGCGCTGCGTTAATTGACAGTGGGCTTCAACGGCCACATCTACATAATTTATTTCATTACCATTCTAGAACCAGCACCAAGACACCAGAAAGGGGCTGCAGTCGCGGCATGATGTACATTATTAAGTGAACTGGCTGGGGTAATGAACAAGACACAAAAAAAGTAACTCGAATAAAATAATCGTCGTGTAGACCTTTTGCGAAATGAATTTTTTCTTCTGCTCGTTCACCCTGCGACTCTCTTTTTCTCTTCCTCTTTGTCTCTCGCTGTTTTGTGTGGTAGTCCGTTGTTGGACTAATTCAATTTATTACGCGACCAGAAAAAAAAACTTCGCCTTCCTGTCGCTCTCCTGGCCGGCCGCTCTTAATGCGTGCGGCAAATTCTAATTTCACTTTTTCTCATTTTCCAATAAACAAAGTGAGGGAAACCGCCACAGCCGTCGGAGGGTCGAGCTTCTGTCGTCTTCCGGATTGCATTTACTTTACTTTATGCGTATGTTTTCTTGTTTCATTTCGAAAAAGTGCGGCTACCCGGAGGCCTAATGACCGTTGTGAAAATAATTAATTTTTAACCTTACATAATTGCCAATGTTACCTTTTCCATTTTGCACGTCTTCCGACGCGGAATTTTTAATCAGGCTTTCTTTTCGGCGAGCTTTATTAGAATTAGTAAGACCAATTCCCGGGGATGCAAATTGAACAACTTTCGTTTATGGTGGCATATTTAAAAAAGTTTAGCATTGTTTCTCACTGGGAATGGTTCAATGGAAAAAGTTTGTATTCTGTTTTCTTAAAACGACTACGGCAGAGAAAGCTTAATGTAAATGGCATTCAAAGGAAAACACATACACAATACTTTTACCTCCACATACAGTTGAAAATGCCTATAATTTTCGAAATTTTGGTTTGTAACATTGGCAAAATCACATTCGTTTATTTTCTCTACTTCACTAATATTTCTAATTCAGGAGTAACAGGAGGGTCCATATTAGTGCCCACCTCGCTTATTCGCTAATATTGCTTCGAATTACCATCTGTATACCGACGATACTCAGTTGTACGTTTCCTTCCATCCTCCAGAAGTACATTCTGCTGTGCATCAACTTAACACAGACATCGCAGATCGTGCGAATTTAAGCGCGAAGTACTGCCGGCAAATGAATCCTGCCAAAACCACGCCTCAACTTTTTGGCAAAGACAGAATCGAAACATTAGTTGCTAAAATGGTTACGGTTACCGTCAAGGACCAGCAGCTAATACCAATTTAAACAGCTAAAAATTTGGGTGTTTTAATTGATTCGAAATTAAGATTCATTGACCATGTTAACCCGTAACTACAGACGTATAGTGTGTGCAACATAATACCAGACGTACGGTCATAATGACTCCTCTAATAAAAAAATGTAGTTTAAATAATAAATATATAATATAATAAATAATAATTTTAATAAAAATGTTTTCAGTTCATTAAACGAAAATAGGAGTGAGAACACATAAACGTAATGATATATTTTTCAGCGAAAATTTGTAATTACTAATTTAATCGGCTCTATAAACACAAACAAAAGTAAACAAACATATTTTGGTACAAGAATGTGTTGAAATAAATCTAAGCAAATAAAAAGACATAAAATGAACTTATAACATTAAATTATGGGAGAGCGTGCAATGGTTTTAGAAGTGCGTTTATATGGCTCAGTCCCTCTGGTTCGTCTTCTACATTCCATACAAATGGGAATTTTACAAATATAAAAACAATAGGACGTTTTTCTTTTTTTATCTGAAGGACATCTTCTGCGGGCTTTTCTTGTTTCAAATTTGTCATCATGTAAGATATGTTGTGTTTGTCTAATATTGAGTACCCTTCCAATGCACAGTTTTACTTTCCGACTGATATGAAAATTTTCAAATCTTCGTCTCATTTCCGGAGTTACCAGCATCATTCCTAATTTTTTGTGGTGGCATTTCGGATGTATTTTTTTCAAAGTTCCAACGTAAGTCAAGCTCTTTGTTTTTAGTAATTTTATCAATTCTATTGATCGGCCGTTACATTTCTGTTTGTTCCTTAGATTGACCTTGTAAGTCGAAGTACCGCCTTTGTAGGTTTAGAATACTTCTGTTCGGCATCAGAAAAATCGAATCCAGCCAAGTTTTTGCCACAGTATGTGCAGGCATTATAGAGGTAGGACGTTCTGGAATCCGTTAAAACCGTTATTTTGATGCCATATTTACATGGCTTTGCAGGCATATACATTTTGAATTTTGATCGACCACGAAATGAAACAAGCGTTTCATCTATGCAAACACGTGTTCCCAGTGTATAAACAGAGCAGCAGTGAATAACAGCATTGAAAATTTCCGAAATCGGAGCCAGAGGGTCTTGTTTCTTTCTTTCGGTTCTAGTACCGCAAACACAAGTATTGTCGCCAATCGGTTAGAATTCATCACACACCTAAATACCACTACCGTCTGTGGTAAAAATGGATCTAATACTTTCATGATTACATTAACAAATAGATGTGAGCAACAACAGCTCTAGAAAAACCTTCAATTCTATCATATCTAAGTCACGAATATCACTTTTACTTACATTTTTATATTTTGCTCTCATTTTTTGCTATGCGTGCATTAAACCACTATAACACCGGTATAAGAACTTTATCATCAAACAAGTAGTTCCACATTTCTTCAGGATTGGCTGTTTGTGCATTTGTTATTGGGACATTTTATTACAATATTATAGTTCAATGTTCTGGTATTCCTTATAATAGGTGGCTTTTTAGACCACTTGAAGCGGTTCCTTTCATAAAAATAGTATTTTTCACTGCGTATTTCTGTAGTCGTCATCGAAATCAATATCACTTCCGCCAGCATTACTATCTTCTAGCTATTTTAGCAGTGTCTTCTCGTAATCAGAATCTCCATCTCTTTTTGAGGGACCCGGTTGTTCTTTAGAACTCATTATAAATTCAAAAGAATTCACATGTAAACGAAATCAAACGTGAAGTGTGAACCTGACGTGTTTTTGACCATGCAAAAATTCGAAGTTTTATTCCGAAGATAAAAATGCCAACACGAGCACGACTCTTTGTGTGCAGACTAAATACTAAAAGATGGAAAGGTACATAGACGCTCAGCTGTGTGAATAGTAAACGTGGATAAAAACATTCCAATTTGAAACACTAACGGGTCAAAATGATTCCGCGTCTGTCGTTAAACGACATAGTAGACAACCAGCTATACGTCAGTGTAGATCTATAGCCAGTATTATTAATTAAGTATCTGGCTAGCACGTTTTAAAGAATTTACTATAATTTATTTTTTCTAGCGAAAAATTTCAAGCAATCATGAAAATTTGAAATCTACTACGAAACACGAAACTGTTAAAATTTATTACGAAAGCATAGTGGAATTTGGTACGAAAATATTATTTTTTCTGGCAAAACAATGGTTATGTTTTTAACAAAGAAAGTGCAAAATTTCAACTTGGAATACGAATATCACCTTTACTTACATTTTTATATTTTACTCTTTTTGAGGGGCCTGGTTCTTCTTTAGAACTCATTATAAATTCTAATAAAAGAATTCACATGTAAGCGAAATCAAATAAGTACAGACCTGACGACTTTTTGACCACGTAAAAATTTCGAAGTTTTATTCCGAAGATAAAAATTCCAACAAGAACACCATGCTGTGTGCAGACTTAATACTAAATGATGGAAAGGTACATAGACGCTCAGCTGTGTGAATAGTAGACGTTGGCTAAAAACGCGACAATTTGAAACACTAAGGGGTCAAAATGACTCCGCGTCTGTCGTTACGGGTTAATAGGATGATTACAGCCGTTTATTGCAAGCTCAAGAATTTACATGGTTGTAGAGTATCTTAGACAAAATCTTCGGAGTATTCGTTACAATAACCTTGTTCGATCCCACTTCAACTATTCTGACACTCTGCCTCTGTATGGTCTATCTTTGGACAGACAGGAAGTACAGCGAGTACAGAACTCGTGTCCTAGATTGATATATCCTTCAACGCATCATGCAACTCAAGTTCTTCAGGCGTCAAAGGAATTATTGCAATGTTGGCTACTTGGAACGTTGCAAGTAACATGTTCAACACATTAGCTATATTAGTGGCTGCCATTATGCTAAACTACAAATTTACACTGCTCTAAAAGATGTTTCTCGTAGATTATTTAAAGCGGCCACCTTACATACGCATTACGATAATGGTGTACGTGACAGAATACTTGTACTTTGAATTAATCGATATTTACATCGATATACCCGTCAGATTATATTACAATATTTCTTGAAAACGTTATCGAAATAATAAATAATTTCTAGATAAATATCTATATATTCATAACCACAATCAATGACAAGTAATGTTTCATTATCGTTTTCTCATATCTTTTATTAATAATCATAATTATTATTAACTGCCTATATTTGCTAATACAGCACCGACGTTACTGAAAAAATTCAAAAAGAATGAGGGGTATAGGGTACCCGGTCCTTCGTTATTTTCCGAAAACCATTCGCGTTAACTTTGGGACTATGTAATATACTTCAAATTATATTCTACAAAAAAGAATAAATTTCTTATAGTTTCCGAGATATTTACAAAAATTTAAAAACCATTCAAATCTTTTGGCTTCATATGTATGTGTATTCATTTAGTATGGGTTATTGTGATGATAAAATCCGTTAGGAAACTCGTATTCAGCTGTTTCTGCAACACTTTGATCGAGATAATCATTTAGTAGATTGTTACGCCGTACGGTTTATTACAAAATGTATTCTGTAACTGCATAATACTCGCTCCCATTCATTATGACGCCAACTGATATGCTGATTATCCCACATTGTACGAGCTCTTTTATGCTCGACAGTAAGAGGAACACAAAGTAACAGCTTTCAAGCCTAAACCAAAGTTATGAAAACGATTTCTTATTGTTTGCGTTAACACTAGCATCTCAGTGGCAGCAGAAACTTCAATCCGAAGCTGAGTTACATCAAGAGTGCGATCTCTACGTGCCATCGATGATCTCTTGGTGTTGTTGATACTGACCGGCCTTTCCCTGGTCTTCATCGAACATTTCCATTTTCCAAAAAAGCGATTTCAAGGTCTATAACTACGCTTTGCCTCAGTACAAGGTCTTCAAGGTCACCTTCTTAGGTTCTTCCACTTTCTAATTGAGCTACGGTCCTTCAAGGCTATCTCTGATAGATCGTGGTATGTTTCCATTTTGGGCACATTAAAAATTACAAATTTCCACTACTCATCACAGCGGTAAACTTCTAGATATTCACACCAGAGCGTGTTGATAGCATTCCTACAACAACGTTCGCTTTAAAACATGTATCAGCATCTTAAGATCTATCCGTGTATTCGGTTTGTTGTTGGCTTGTTCTCTTGTGACACTAGTTTATAGAAATATTTGTAGATGTTATATTAACTGACGCTACTTTTTAGTATCAATTATGTGAGAAAACTAATTTTCGAAATAATGGAATATAATTTCTCTAAACTTAAGTATTTACCACATTAGTGTTGTTCGGCAATTTTAAATCGGGAAGATTGAAATAGTACGTAGAAAATTGCTACGAAATCTCCTTTACAACTCCTTCTCTACGCATGTGTTTCGATGCAAGTGTAGTGTGCCGTTATTCCAGTAATATCATATTTAGGTAGCTCAAGAAGAAGTGGCGGAACAACAACAGTGCAGCATACAATTACACAGTTATCTCAAAATAAAGATTTGGTAAATATATAAATAGTTCTTACAGCACCTTCTTACAGAACACAATATTACGATACATAAAAACGTATGTACATATAACGGGAGCACCTCCACCTCCACTTCACTGTAACTCCAAGAAAAATATTTATTCTGTGTCGTGCGCGAGGGCAAACATGCCTGGAAATAATTTGCCGTTTTAAACGAGATCCATTTAAAACAAACACGGAGGACAAATTGGAAAATACCTGATGGTCGCCTTGAGAACGGCAACGAATTTGTAAAGGCATATCTGGGAAGAGATTAAACATAAACAAAGGTAAAATGATGTATTAGGTTTCAGTTCCTGGTCCCGCCGCAATCTATCACAGTCACGCAGCAGAAATGACGGGCATCTCGTGCCTGTAATATCGCCGGCTAGTGAAAAAGAAGCAAACGTGCTATTTCTCACTTTGTTTTCGCTTTCTGCTTTCTCCAGCAAAACATATGTGCGTTATTTATTTATGGTTCTTAAGATATGAATTTATTGTGTGTGATTAGAAAGAGAAGTTAGTAATTAAGTAATATATTACAACAATTATAACTAGGAAGGTTGAGGTAGGAGTTTGTTTGAATAATGCAAGGCTTCAAATGTATTTACTTGAATATGTTGTCTATTTTTTGTTGATACAATGACTTTTTACATACATCAGCTACAACAGCTAGCTTGATCTCTCATAGTTTATAATTATAGTTATTACTACATCAAGAAGTCGGAACGACTTTCATGCAAACCAGAAACTGTTCTACAGATCTCTTAAACATATACAAGCCGGAAAACAACGTAAAGTAATGAAGCAGAAGGGCAAGGGAAGGTTAGGAATGAGTACCAGATCCGGGAGAAATGGAGAATATGAAGTATTATACTCTGAGGAGGTAGAAGCAGTGGACTAACTGATGAATGAGTATCAAGACAGACGAAGTGATAGAGGCAGTAAAGTTATTCAAAAGTCGGATATCGGTGGGGTCACCATCAGATATAAGCGGAAATGCTCTTATTCCCATAAAGGCATAGGAGGTATTAACGAACATTTGTAATAAATCGTGGAACACAACTAAGGTATAACAAGACCGGAGGATGGGAGTCATAGTACCTGCACATAAAAGTGGGATGAGACCGACTGCACAAACCACCGAGGTATCACCCTGCTACGTGTAGCATCGAAGGTTTGCGAGATTAGTCCAGGTGGACAAACCTCTACGAGTTCAAAACAGGTGCACGCAAAAGCAGCGTCACCCTTTTGAGATTCATCATATTATGAACAGAATCGAATAACGGAAAGTGTTCCAAATCGCAAAAGAAGCACTTTGCTCGTGCAGAAATATCGAATGCCCATAGCTCGACTACTAGCAGCAGCACGAAGTTCAAAACAGGTGCTCGCAAATGCAACGTCACGCTTTTGAGATTCAGAAGTATCACAAAACACACGACCACATATTTGTCATTAAACAAAAGAAAGGTATGATGTGGATAAAAACAGCACAATATACCAAGCTTTTATTGATCTTGATAATGCATTCGAGTGTCAAGAAACCTAGTTAAGGACAGCCTAGTGATAGAAGGCTTGAATAAGAATTATCTGCAATAATGAGTCTACATAAAGATAACTTTAACTACGTAAAAACACATAATGAGAAATCGGTGGGGTTACAGGTGAATGAAGGACTGGGACGGGATAGTGTACTGAACTCTGTACTTTTTAATTTAGTCATGTACAAGATCATAAAGGAAGCCAAGAATAAAACCGCCGACCTGTATGTCTGACATACTATATGAAGCCGGTGAAACTCAAGGAATGCGCATTTACAAACAATCTTGTAATCTGTTGAAAGTGGAGATGGGGCGCCAGGTGCTGGAATACAAAAACTAAGGAGTAAGATAAATCGTTTGAGAAGAAAGACTATCGAAGAAGTGGAGACTCTTAAATGCTTGGGTATTAATTTGCCTAACAAGGATCACCAGGATGCTGAAATAAATGCACGCATAGGAACGGTCGGGAAAATATACCACTGCCTCTTGGATAGAGGCACATCTCGACTGGTACAAAGATGAGTACCTATTGCAACGTTTCAAAATGATAATTTCTAATGAATCTTAAATAATATAAACTTGGGTTCTTCTTTATGTCAAGTAGACACAAGCCAGGCAACTTCTGAGTGACAATTTATAAACTAATTATAACATGACTTTATAAAGAAATTGTAATTTTTTAGAATATCAAAAACCTAAGGAAAACATATTTTGAAAATGTTTCTATCACAATAAATACGTACAGATAATTTTAATGAATATATTAAATTGACAAATACCTTAACTACCCTTTTGTCCGTATGTATGTGTATTGTATTGTAAGGTGTCCTTACGTCGAAAACGTGACTCTACTTATTGTGGAACTTTTCAGTTCAATTGTTAATGATAATTATCAATACTTTGTCACGTTTTCGATGACCTACTCTGTAGATGTATTCTGTTCAATTTCTAAATATATTTATCTGTATGTTTTTACACAATAACATATGCTACTCCCTTTGCATTATATTGCATTTATTATATATTTACCGCGCAAGTCCGGCTCCCACCATATAAATCCGGACGATGGGGGAACCGCCGGGAGAATTTATAAGGCGAGCCCACGCTCGATTCTAGGCAGAATTCTGCTCTTACTTTCTGCCTTCTGAAGACGTTTTGCGTGGCCGGCCGATGATTGGCGCGCCGTCTTGACCACCCGTGTAGCTGCTAACTGTAGCCGGCGTTTGCTTTAGCGGGACAGCTACCCCCAAGACGTCTGTATAGCCGGCCGATGTTCGGCGCACCGTCTTAACCGCCCCTGGTATCAGATTAATTCGTATTTGCCCCCTAGCTTAGCGTAATCAACATCCGAGATCCAACACACGTTAGCATACGTCCATAAGTGGCATTTACCCCGTTAACGTTTTAATTTTGGGCATCACTGTACATATACACTCGTTAATTTGTACCTTGCTATATTTATCTAGTATTCATTTGATAAACCTTTATATACCGTTCTTTTGGTCAGCACTGTATGCATAAAATTTCATGTTTATTATTGTAAATATTTTTGACAGAGTTTTGCAAATCTAGACGTGTTAGAAATTCTTATATTTGTGTTTATATTTACTTTTGTTTCTTCTACCCAGCGCGTCGTCTGGGAAAAAAGCTGTATTTGTATGCGTGTTTCTTATGCTACATTTTCTAATATATGTATGTGCGAGATTCAAAACAAATATATCATAACACAAATACGGATGCTATTACTTTGTTTATGTCATTTACTTACCTATTGGTTACGTATCCGCCTTGAACCCTGGCTACCTCATTAGGGTTGATTTTCATTTTGTGACGAAGATACACGCAACCTCTAAAACACACTGTCACAGACCCTGACACCACCCACGCTCTGAGAAACACCGGCGGACTGCCGGCGAATTCGGCAAGCTTTGTTTCCGTTCGCTAGAGTTCGGCCAGGTAGGCGACTGAGCTGACACTGCCTGGAGGTGAATTCAGCAATAGGTTCCAGCGGAACGAGTTAAGGGATCGGTAATTACGCGTCTAGTTTTCAGGGTAATTCACGTAGATCCGAAGGAGCTCGCCTAGAAAATTTAATTTTTCCGCCCAGTCGACGGGAGTATCGAGAAACAACGTCGCAGTATTCCATCCTGTTCTTTCTTCTTATACTGTTGCCCCTCGTTCAACTCCTCCAATTCCTCCTTCCTTACTACTTCTTTCCGAATAACCATTTTCTTTTGCACTTGTTATTTCACTATGTTCGTTTACACGACTGACAAACTTTACTTTAGGTATAACTTTTGCAATTTGTTTACTATTTACAATTCGTTACACTCGCAACCATTTCCATCACCATCCCAGCAGCAAGCTATTCCTATTATTATGTACTACACGGCGATGTAAATGCTATGTCGGTGGTTTTCGTACTATAACATTATCGGAGGTGCCTTCGTATTCGGTTCTTGTATTTGATGGCGGCAACTTGTGCTTGGTTAACTGCACTGGCATTTCATTCTTCGTCTGGTAGATCCGTGATGTGATCTATGAAACCCTTCTATTCCCTTCGGTGTGATGTTTTTATGTTAATTTAGAATATATAAAAAAATTAACTATTGTTTGCTTTAGTAACATTTTTTATATCCCTCATCCATCCCTAGCTGGACTCATATTACTATTATTCCCCACAGAACTAAGTTCGCCAGGCGATAATATCAAAAAGTGGTCTTACAATAACACGACAGAGTTGCTTGGAGAGAATTTCTGTGCAGTAATAGCGTATAACATTAAACAGGAGGTGGAACCCCTTTATTATTTAGGCTGGATAATATATGATTAAATTAATACAATTATTAACACTATTAATATATTCTGGATATCATAGTCAACGAGTGAATGGCTTAACCATAACTTTTATGTATTTTAAGCATTTTATGCTAATGTTTTTTGATTTTAATTCACTTCCGTGTAACCTATGGGAACCAATGTCAAAGTAAGCTATTTTTGAATTGCATAAAATTACAAATTCTTAAATAGAAGATTGTGGGAGGCGTCATTGACATCAATGAAACGAATACCTTCCCGGTTGGCATAAACAATTAAATTACACAATTAAATATTACGACCCAAAATCATAATGAATAATTATAATTCGATTTCTCTTTATATTATAAATAATGTATAATAAATATATGGAAACGTTAGTTATGATTTTGATATTCCCTACTTATTTTTACCGATTTCCTTCCATGAAATCAAATCGCAATTTTATTCTATATTCACCCAAAATAATCGCTAATAACATCTCAGTTACGATCACATATATCACGCGCCCCTCTCATACCTAGATTTAGCAAACCAACATCCGTTCCCTCTCAGAAATCATCAAATTCGGCGGCATTTCTAATCAAATTTACAAGATGCGCCATCTCGTGACGGCCATAAAATGCATCTGTCGACCGCGACATCTACTTTTATTGCGATTCGCGCAATATGTAAGACATCACCTCGTATCCGTCGACCTCTTCCCTAATATTCCCTCTCCCTCTATATGCACTTCGTATTAATAAGTTTCGGTATTTACGTGATTTCCGGGAGACGTACGGCGTAGTCTAGCGGTGAAAGGGGAAGAAAGTTTTGCAATCTAGCTGGATGCACGCGTAACGTCGCCGGTGGCATAGAGCGTATGTGCCGTGCCGCGCCGGTGGGGCCGTATTAAATTAATTTAAGGAAAATATGGTGTCTCAGCAATGTTGCCGGTAAATGGTTGTTTAGCGGCAGTTCCGGTTAACCCCGGAACAATACCCACGGAAAATAATGGGTAATAGGATGTGTCTGGGTTCTAATGTCTGGGAATTTGATTAAGAAAATCAACATGATTCTGCAACCGCATGGAAATGCATGCAGTAGTCGAACGTACGTGTTTAAGGAATATTAACTAAAGGAGTATTAACTAAGAAAAATAGAACTGACATATACTAATTTTTGTGCCCATTTTCGTAATATGTATCTATCTACGCTATAACGCGTCTATTTCTTTTCGTTAACTATAGAGTCAACAACTTTTGAATTGTTCAGAAAACTAAAGTTCAAGGGATAATTACCCATAAAAATAAAATTACCCTTACCGCCTTGATGAGTGAAGAACTCCAGATACGTATTTCGGCAACTATATTGTCATCCTCAACAGAATCTAC
Source organism: Osmoderma eremita (assembly GCA_031763485.1). Classification (NCBI taxonomy): domain Eukaryota; kingdom Metazoa; phylum Arthropoda; class Insecta; order Coleoptera; family Scarabaeidae; genus Osmoderma; species Osmoderma eremita. The sequence goes on from JARFOC010029494.1 coordinate 18,075, forward strand.
GAAGGAAAGTAATGTTAGACGTAGCATTCCGGGAGATATGCACCACACAAAACACCATTTGAATAACACTGATTTCCCGATTATAATCTATGTCTATATATACTACTCAATCCTTCTGGTTCATTAAGCGTACTTCGTCACGCTTACTGAACCGCAACAATCTACTTAATAATGATATGTCTATTACCTAATAGAGCACGCTAAATTAATTACACTAAGTAAATATTTACTCATTTGATCAAAATATGCCGGACTTGAGAATGGGAATCCACGCATTCCCGAAACACGTGTCGTCCCGAATTAATTAATACTTGTGTGCGGGAGGAGTAATCCGAACAGTGTGTTTATCCGACCGATTTATTATTATTATTTTTTTTTTATTATATTTTTTTTATTATACCGAATACTGAACACCGTCTACAAAGTACTAACAGCAATAATCAAAGAAAAATTAAGGAAACATACAGACACAATAATAGGAGAATATCAAGTTGAATATAGAAAAGGAAAATCAACTATAGATGGCATACATATATTGAAACAAATTATTGAAAAGAGCTACGAGCATGACATGAACACATATGTACTTTTTGTGGACTTCAAGAAAACTTTTGATATGTTGAAGAGAGCGAGAATCATAGAAGACCTGGAGAAGATAAAGACACCAAGAAAGATATTAAACCTTGTAAAAATGACAATGAAAGAATCGATAGCAATAGTGAACACTAGAAGGGGGACAACAAACAGTATAAACTTTAACAAAGGAGTGCGCCAGGGGGATTCACTGTGAGCACTATTATTCATAACATCTTTAGATTGTATTATTAAAGCAGTACAGTATACTGGTACAATTAGCAACAAATCGATTCAAATAATTGCATATGCAGATGACTTAGCAATAATTGCAGGGAGAAAAGATGATGAATTGCATTTCAGACTATAGAAGTTAAAGCTAAAGAAAGAGGACTGGAGATCAACGAAAATAAAACAAAATACATGCATTGCAATAGGAATAGAGAAACACCTTTACATAGTTTAAAAACAGAAAATCATGAATTCCGAGAGGTAGACTGTAATATATCTAGGAACACTAATAAGCAGATCCAGCGAAAGATTGGATATTAAGAGAAGAAGTTAGGGAATAAGGCATTTTACAGTAAGAAAAATCTAGTAAAGGACAAGAAACTAAAAAAGTACAAAAAAAATACAAAAATAAAAATTTATAAAACAATGATTAGACCTGTCGTAACATACCCAGCAGAAATATCAAATTTGACGTATAAGAAGAACAACTAAAAGTATTTGAAAGAAAAATTTTAAGAAGCATAACAGGATTAAAAAAGATGGGTGACGATGAATACAGGTTACTTATGAATCGTGTAATTGAAACGATAATGAAAGAAGAAAATATTGTCAAAACTTATAAAGCCAGTAGAATTCAATGGTATGGACATGTATTTAGAAGATAGGAGATAGTGACGATAAGAAGTATAACGGAATGGAATCCCGTTAAAAGTAGACCAAGGTGAAATGGAAGGAAAAAGTGGAGAAAGACCTGAAAAAAATGAACATAAAGAATTGGAGAGAATTATTAAGAAGTAGAGGAGGAAAGTTGTCAATAACGCAAGAACAGGAATTATGAAGCAGATGCATGAACACATGTATACGTGGACTAATCCACCACAACAACGGATTTATAAAGTTTTCGCAGTTTTACAGCTAGAATTTCTGGGGAAATGTACAGCTTATTGTATTGCATTGTATGATATTAAGCACAACTGAAAGATAATTAACTCCCTCTGTACGGAATTAGGGCATTAAATTCTAAAAATAATTGTCTATTCAAAGAAATTCAGCGTTATTTTTTTAAAAAATATTGCTTTATACAAATAAAGTATTGTTCAGCTAAAGAAATAATTTATATATTTAGATATGTATTTGTTTTATTCAAGGCCTTTTTTTGCATGTATGGTTATTTTGCTCAAAGTCGACTTATTAATTTTAATAAAATTATTTCTATATTATATAAAATACATCGTTAGTACAAAAAATTCGCAGTCTATTAATAATATTTATTTATATAAGTTAAAACAATTGTTCGGTGTTATTAAACTTAATGGACGGTGATGAATGTAATAACCATGAAAAAACACAATTTTGTAATACATTATTTTTTACATTTATATATGGAGCCCTGACTCCACAACGCAGCGTATGATTCGAAAATAACTGTGCACACCGAAGAGTAAAGCATGTTAATTAATATTGTTGTGTAATTAATTTGCTCGTGTCTCTAGCAAGTTGAGAGAATGAACGGCAGTATTGTTATATGTCTAGACTCGCACAAAATTTAATCCAATACGTAAATTACTACTACTAAACAAAAGTTTAGTATCTCGAACCATAAAACTTAACTGAACTATCTTGTGAAGTTGCGAACAAATCCTCTGCTTCCCATCGGCCATTACATAAATTTGGCTCTAAATAATTGAAGAGGACTCCTCCTATCTCTTTACGTTTTTTTCTTTGTATAACGTAAAGTACATTAGGATCGAGATTGAGCACCGGCGCTGCGGTCGTGTCCGATGGCCACAGCTGTCGACTGTAATCTATTTGTTCTCTCGTCGCTCTTTTATTTCGACGCTTTTAACGTGTTTTCTCCCCTTTTTGTCGCAGATTCCGAACAATCGCCAGGAGTGTATTTACGAGACGATCCATTATTCGGAAACCAACCGCCGCACTGCGAACTGAGGGTGCCGACTGCGGAGAGAGCGGCGCATTACCTGGACGCCGCGGTCGAGTGTCGAGCACCAACGCGAGAAGACGTCCGCGACTCACACCTACTCTTTACGCTGCACGTATATCAATATAGCGTCGCTGGAAAAGGAGGAGGTAAATATGATGTTTTACAATACCTTGTTACTTTCTCTCTTTTTTTTTTTTTCGTTTGTGCGACGCGCATCCTGCTGACTGCGCCGTATTATATATCATCTGCACACAGGTAGATTTAATATCAAACATATCAAACAACCTGTAGTAGAAGCACCTTTAATTAAAAATGTGTTATTAATACACGAGCCACAATAATAGAGCAACTACCGACAATACGCTACCGTTGTTATTATTATAACAGTGTCCTATACGTTGTATGAACGTACGTGCGGAAGATGAAAGGGCCGCAAATTATCATTGTGCCTCGTTTCAGTCACAGAGAACTTCATATACCTGGCAGCATTCACGGGTAATAAATTATTCGCGTCCTCTCTATTGTGTCGATTAATAATTTTGATGTGCTTTACGAAACCTAAAGCACCGCAACGATGAAACGACCCGAAACGCTAGAAGCCAACAAATATCGTTAGTACTCGGTAGTACTGCAGTGACAAGAGCGCTTAGGCAAGTCTTCCTCCAGCTTTATAGCGGGGTAAATTAGATATTAATTAGTCGGTCCTTTATCGGCGATTACAATTCTGTATACTATACGAGCGATTAGGTGTTTAATTGGAATCATTTAGTGGAAGAAGTTACTAATACTGACAAGAGGTTAATAATATCTTGCTTGACAGGTTTTGATTTTTAAATATCCAATTCTAGAAAACATAACATTGTCAGTGCTTTCGTAAAGTAGTGAAGAAATTTGATCAAAGCCTTACATATTTGTTCAGGTAGAATCAATTTTAAAATAAAAAATACCCTTACCACCTTGTTGAGTCAATAACTGTGAATACGTATTTCGACAACTAAGTTGCCATCCTCGGCAAAAACTACAAAAGAAAATAATATCAGACGTAGCACTCTCGGAGATATGCCCCACTGAGAACACCACATTCTAATAATTCTAATAATATTTGGTAGAATCGCTTAAATAAATTAGAATGTTCATATTAACTGCTATTTTTTTGGTATGTTTTTCTACCATTTTCAGCAATTTCTGACTACACAGAAGCGATACACAAATATGTTTTTGTTTTACTATTTGAAAGTGCATATAATCATCAAATTAGGTATGCAATATATTCAGTTAAATCCAGTTGCATACAATCAGGGAGACTTACAGATTTTTAATGACAAAACGGTGTTGTAATTTTTGCATTCTTGCTGAGTAAAAATATGTAATTAATTGATATTGGACAAAACTTCTACACATATGGCAGGTACAATAGATATAGTTTTGCGGTACCAGCTTTTTGAATGCTAGCCCAAGCAGCAAAATTCAAATTTGCCGCAATTATTTTTACTAACTTCAACTTAAGGACATTACAAGACCCATTAATACAATACAAAATTGTAGGTAATTTTATGATTTAATGTTGAAGTTACTAAAAATAATTGCGGCAAATTTGAATTGTGCTGCTCGGGATGCATGTAACATGTCTGTATATTTTTATTGCATTTTGTTCAAGTTCTTCTGAAAACAGCAGGCGCTATCGCTATGCATACCGTATGGGCGATACGTGCATAGTCACCCGATAATATAAAATACCGTTTTTCAGACCAATAAAATGATTAAAATTCTCAAAAGGATAAAACGAAATATTTCCTTCTAAAACCATACTTAATTCAGGACGACACGTCTTTCGGGAATACGTGGATTCCCAGTATGAAGTCGAATAACCGACTTGATAATGGGAAACCACGTATTCCCGAAACACGTCTCGTCCCAAATCAACTAATACTTTGTGCGGGAGGAGTAATCCGAAGAGTGTGTTTAATGTTAATAAATGTTCAAACTACACATGAAATGTTTCTCATACATTGAATAATCTTAGTACGTACTTCATCGCTATTACGACGAGACGTGTTTCGGGAATACGTGGTTCCCGAAACACGTCTCGTCCCAAATTAACTAATACTTTGTGCGGGAGGAGTAATCCGAACAGTGTGTTTAATGTTAATAAATGTTCAAACTACACATGAAATGTTTCTCATACATTGAATAATCTTAGTACGTACTTCATCGCTATTACCGCCTCTCCTTTCAGGAAATTCATAAATATAAGATTTAATGTCACCACTAGGGTTTAACGTAAGCTAGCTTACGAGGCCTCGATACATTGGAGTGACGTCGTGCTGTCTCGATCAAGGCCTCGAGAAGATAATGCATCGAAGCCTGTATCCAATACATTTAAATGTACACAGATGTGCGTATGTTTTGTCGAATGCATGGCGTTTGAAATCACAATTATTAACACACAATAACAGCGTTCCGGGTTTGAACCGTGTCATGTTAGAGATAAAGGATCTCGACGTTTCCCCCACAATCATAAGGGGTTTCTTCAAGAGAAAAGAGAAGGAGAAGAGGAAGAGAAAAAGATGACACAGCAACTCAATGTGGAAACCACGCCAGAGGCGTTGCTTGGATGAAGGTGCCTTTATCCAATGGTTATCTTCCTTAAGGTGACAGACAAGACTGGTAAGATCATAAAGAAACACAATTTTAAGACAGTCATCAAGTCCTCCTTAAAGATCGCAAACATTCTTCCCACTATCGTGTAAAGGTGTCTACAAAATCCGTTGTCCCGTGGTATCGTTTATATTGGTGAAACGGGACGCTCTACAAAAACACGTTTAACTGAGCATGAGAACGGAACTCTCATCAAATTCCGCCTTAGCCGAACATTATCTAGACTCTGGTCACAAAATATCATTTAATGAGACGTCCTTGTTGTACACATCTTCGTGGATTCAAATCACGAAACGCTCTAACAACATCAATCCGGATACAGGTTATCAGCTCGCCGACATCTGGAAGTCTGTCATTGTCTGTCACGCTTCCGTATAGCTCTGCCCTCTCCTACAGAATCTATGTAAGTCGGTGTCGGTTTCTCCACGGTGTAGCCGATTTTCGCCTGTGGCATCAATTACCGTGGGCGACCACCTGATTAACTTCGCCTCTGGCGTGGTTTACTCGTTGAGTTTCCTTAGTAACTTAGGTTTCCCTCTTTCTTTCATTCCTCTTTCTTCTACGTGGTTAGTTTCGCCTCTGACGTGGTTTGCAAGTTAACCGCACCAACCCAGGTCGGCTTCTTATTCTTTCTCTTTTCCACCTGATTGGTTTCGGCTCTGGCGTGGTTTCCACGTTGAGTTACCGTGCCAACTTGGGTTTCTCTCTCCCTTCCTTTTTCTCCTTCTCTTTTCTTCTGAAGAAGCCCCTTATGATTGTGGGCGAAACGTCGAGATCCTCCATCTCTAATATGACCCGGAAGAATTTATCTTACACTGACTATGGCCGTGGAAGCTTTCGTTTTTATTTTTTTACTACCTCCGTTTTTATATTCTTTGGAATTTCTCTCCTACTTGAAAATGTATTCTTCATGATATTTAAAAGAATCGCAGCTTTTCCGACTTCCTTCTCCAGTTTTCCGTTATTTTCCTTAAAGTTGACGCGAGCTAACTACTAGAAAGGCTTCTAATTCACAATCGTAACGAGCAAGAAAGTAAAAACATCCCCAAGATAATTTTTCTCTATGAATTAAAATAAACCAAACATCAACTCACATTGTTTGTACAATGTTTGTTACGTTTTCTATTATCATTTTAATATACTATATCAAAGACTATATGCAATTTTCCTATCATCTGCCACTATAAAAGTTAATACTATTTCATATGCTTCCATTTAATTGCCATGCAGACGGTCTTTAAAGCTTGTATGTAATGTTAGTGCAAGTACAAAGGCTTCAATTTAACACTTTACGCTGAAAAGTAACATTAAACCTTTAATTAACCTAGCAAGTAAAGTAATGAACGCCGGCATCAAAACCTATGTAAATTCGCGAAGATCTCCGTAGTCCCAAACATGCCATTACCTCACGCCAGTTTCTGTCCTCTCCTGATGTCGTAACTAGCGGACAAAGGCGCCTAGTTAGTGCCGTGTTAATCTTAAATTTAATTTGAATAACGACGCTATCCCATCGCAATGCTCTACGATAAATTGTACCGGGTACCGCAATGGATGAAACAGATGAAATAAGCACAAAACCCGAAGTAAGAAAAAAGAATTCGCACATGGCCGCCGAAATTAAAACGGAGACGAGAGGTCGTAATTGTCGCCGAGCGCTTTCCGGGAATCCGAAATTTATGAAAATTGGAATCCTTATCGGCGTTGCAAGAACAAAAAGTCGGAGCGACGGAGATCTACGAGTTTCCCGTCGAGATGATCTCGGGGGTAGATCAGCCCGCGGCGCAGATAAAATGGGATGGCGGATAATCGTGATGGGTTTACCCGTAGTAAGGATTACAAATTATTCGCGCTTTGAAAGCGTTTAATATTTTCGTGTTTGATAAAATGTTACTTTATAATAGTATACGTATAATGAGTATTATACAGATAAAGAATCTGAAATTGGTTAGATGTAGTTTCGTAATTTTATTATCCAACACAAGCAAGTACTAAAATTGATTATAATCAAATTAAAAAAATTATACAACAGCTTTTATTTTAACATGATTTTGTTTGATAAAATACAACCCCTATTATTTTATTGAGTATAACGCATGTCATATTTGTTCCAGTTGCTGGTGGTAGAAGTCGTCTTCATCTAATCGATCTGGGTAATTCAGAACGTGGAAAAGCCAGCGGCGGAATCCCACTATCCGGCCTGGGAAACATCCTCCTAGCGATCTTTAACGGCCAGAAACACTTACCCTACAAGGAGCACAAACTAACTCACCTACTAAAAGACTGCCTCAGCTCGCTAACCTGCCATGCCGCCATGATAGCGCACGTCTCACCATACGCTCAAAACTATTCCGACACCCTAACCACCGTCCAATTAGCGTCTAGAATTCACAGGATGCGAAGAAGACGCATAAAATTCGTATCCGCCAGCACAGGTAATGGATCGGGTGGCAGTTCCGGCGAAGAAGCCGCCAAAACGACTGGGACCAGTAGCGAGCCTGATCCCTCTAGCAGTGATCTATCAGCGGATACCGTTATTTACGTCGGACCAGCAGATGATGCGACGGACGGGGAACATCCACCAGTTTACATTCCAAGCCTTAATTCCGGTGACAATCGTTGCTCTATGAGCAAAGCACTGAGAGGGTCAAGCGCCGAACAGAAGCCAAAGCCTTTAGCGAAAGTGCCAGAAGAAAAGGTGAACACCCACGCGAGACAACAAACCAAAGCATCTTCGTGCAAAACATCTCCAGCGCACACCAGTTCGCCGAAAGCTTCACCGAGTCGCTTACCAACCCCCAAATCAAAACCTCAACCAATAGAACAAGTAAAACATAATTCAAACCCCAGCGACGAACAATGGATTGATGGTCCACGCATATCCAAATCTAGAGTTGCTGAGGCGAGGCATTTCATGAAGGAATCTTGCCACGTTAAGAAGAGAGAGACTTGGATAGATGGCCCAATGCAGATCGAAAGTGCCGGGTACGGCTACATGGATAGCCATAAAAAGAATATGATTCGAAAGTGGGTGGAGCATCAAACGTCGCAGATACAGCGAACCAAACACGGCCATAAAGAATATAGGAGCACTAAAGACCACTTGAGAGAATTGACGCAATTCAAAACATACGATGACGAACTTATAAAACCCCTAGACTCGAAAAGACCTGAAATTATTGACGAATCTCATTTAAAGAGCGGATTTAATGTTTCAAGTGCGAAAATTAGCGATACAATGCGGGAATGTTTGACGCCAGAAGAAAGAGAAGAGGATAGGATCGAAGAAGACGATTACGATGAGGAGGAACCGGAAATTCCACCGGCCTTACCACTAATCCAACCTTTAAGCAGCAGGGAAGTATCGCTGGAGAGCTTAGATATGCTACTGAAAGAAAGACTGATATCCAACGCTGAATACAACTACCAAAACAATTATGAGGACCAGCAGGTTAGTGACGAAGACGAAGTTTTAGAAATCATAGAGGTGGAGGAACCTTTAGAGCCAGTGCCAACCCAAGATAGCTGCTTACAAGTAACAGAAGAAGATATAGCGTTGTGTATGGGATATAGAGAGAATCCACTACCGGAAGTCGATCAGGAAAATCCACTGGATCACCCACTACGAATTTTAAGTCAGGAAAACTTGACGGTCGTCAGCACTTTTACAGATTCCATGTCGATTTACACTGATTTAGAAAGAATTTTACCAAGGCATAGGTACGATCCCAAATATGGGCTGTACAATGACGATTACGAAGATCCAGACAATCCGAATGCAAGGAATAGTCACATAGACGAGGCAGCCAAGCAAAAATTTGAACAACTGGCTCGCCTACATGAATTATACTCTAATAGACTAGCTAAAGCAAACGTGGCGAATTCGGAAACGTTTCAAAAGCATAGCCAAAGTCAGAAATTACTGACGAGATGCGAATCTCTCACATTGACTGATATGCTTTACGGTCCCCCGCATGATAACAGCAGCATATACAGCGAACCGGCCTATATCCCCAACCAAGAGAAGTTCTGTGAGAATTGCAAAGTAAGTATGTCTAGACCCGCTACCGCACAAAATTGGTATGCTGACCCCCATTTATCAGCCAGCAGCATGGAACTGTCGGCACCGGCAGCTCCTCTAAGCGGACGTTTCCAGAGATACACCCATAAATATTCGAAGGATAATAGTAGCAACTTAGCTTATTTACGGCATCCGGACGGCGCTTCGAACCCGAACCTGCGCGAAGAAACTGAGAGGGTGCCTGGGAACGGGGCTTGCGATGAAAATCCCCAACCCAACTTAATATTGCCGCTTCCACCGCCTAATACTTTACCGTCTAACGAACGAATCAACAGACGAATGTTTAGTATCGAATCTGGTTTAGCCGCCATAAAATTAAATCAGAAGCAATCGGAAGGTTACGACAGCGGTCACGACTCGACACCACGCACATCTAAGCATAGTCCGGCAGCGATTTCTAGGAAAGCGGAGAGCGGCTATGACAGCGTGGTTAGAGACAGCGAGAGCTCCAGCATAGACTCAGATACGAGCAGATTATCTCATTTGCACAACAGACGTGGCAAATGCAAACACAAACACGAGAAATCCTTCTGTTCCTGGTTTCTAAACCCGTTCACCTGTAAATACATCGACGAACCGCCAGAAACCCATTTCTAATGCGATCTTACCGCCATCATCCTCGTTCGTACGATCCGCATGGGTACATGCAACCTTATACTGTGTAACTTTTCAAGACTGGAAACCTTTCGGACGGCGTCTTTAACTCAGGAAGAATCTGTTGTAATTTGCCTGCCGGTTGTTCTTTTTGGATACGTTTACATTTTTACCCCTAATGATAATATAAACTGTATAAATACTTCGATTATTGCGAGATGTAAGATTCTAAAAAGGATGTTCAAAAAATTCATTCCTTCACCACGAAACAATACAAAAAAAACACACAAGCTTTTTTTGCAGTACCTAAGTAAATAACCGGATTATATTACATTTAAATTTAATCTGGTTGACATAGATTTTAAACAAAGAATGGTAATTCACCCGTCCAAAACTTCTTTAGTATTACGCAGAAATGTGTTTGCCATAAAACAACAAAAATTAACGTGCCATCAACCTCATACTCCATTTATGACATATTAACGATTCAAACAACATTTTTTTTTAAATACATAATGACAGAGGGCTAATCTTCTTAATGAAATCACCAAGTCACTGGTGCAATGTGAAATAACTCAAAACGAACCGCAAATTTCAATATTACATAAAATATAATTAACATACAACCCCGTATCTTAAGATTCTCCTAGGACTACTGATATTAAAAACAGAAACTATCCAAAAATGCTTATGAGAAACATTGACCAATCCGTCTTATTATACATAACATTCCTTGTCTCTTGCAACAAATAATAATTTGTTCTTTTTACAGCAGTATTCGTATTTAAAAAGACATCACTCATTTAAATATATTTTCTTTTCTAACTTCTGAATCACACATATCAAATTACTTAAATAATTTAGTTATTTAATACATTCTACTTCACTGACAATATAATACTATTAGATTAAGCATTTCGAAAAGTTGCCCAAAACCCACATAGAATTATTTATAATATGTATTACAGTACTACAGGCCTTGTAGACAGACCTATGGCCTAGTATCGTCTAACCCTGTTCTTCACCAACTCTGTCCATCTTATTTTGCTTGAATCCTCTCTGACAGCCTTACACCACTTTAATCTTTTGCCTCCATCCTCTCCTTGGCCCCGTGGCGCTTTTGCCCTCCCCCATTCGGTTCACATGGTCCAATCATCTCACTTCTCCCTTTGTTAAAACAAATTATATCTCGGTATCTATATTCCTCTTTTACTTCCTTGTATGTATTTCTTTGCCATGAGCCATCTTCCAATATCTTCTGCGTTACCTTCCTCTCCCATATTCCAATCGTAGCCTCTTTCGTTTGTGAGAGTTCAATATTCACACCCACAGAGCACCGTTAGTCTAGCTACTGTTTCATATATTCTTGTTTTTCTAGTAATCTCTTTTGCTCTTAAGCTACTGGTTAAAGCTCCTCCATGTCTACTTCCTTCAATCAGCCTCTTATCGACTTCATTTGCTTCTTCGTGTTACTCCCAAATTTTCAAAGTAATCGGATTTTTCAAACGTGTTAACTTCTTCTAGCGTTTGAAATGTTGTATATTCCGTTTCATCTTTTGCATCCAGTTTAATTTCTATATATTTTCTATTTTCACTATTTGCTACATGTTATTTTAGTTCACACATGTATGTTATATGTACATCGAAATTTTAACGATATAATATACAAGGGAGCAACTAACTTACATAACTTAAACTTAACTAACGAGAAAAAAAGCACTAAATACAAATACCCTATTTTCTACAAAATATTTTTATCAACGATTGCATAAGGTTTAAAGCAACGAGTACAATTAAGGACAAAATATTATACAGGGTCGTATTTACAGCATCGCATATTCTATAGAAGAATAGTACTTATTGATTTGAATAAGTGAACGAATTTTTTGAACAGGACTTCTATACATAAGATAAAATTTTACGATATTGTATACATATAATTAGTATTACTATTAATAAAAAATAAAACAAAAATAAAATAAAAATAAAACGACGGAAGCCACAAAATAAAATATTAATGAATTGACTTCGCTATTTTATGCTTTTTCTATGTACAAAATTTAATATTACTGTATATATTAATATTATATAAATATTATAATATAAATATATATGGTCAATGGTTAGTTCAATTAGTGAAACACAGATGTCGCATATAGTCATATTTTAGAAATATATACTACCAAAAATATACTATTACCGTATCAGAAGTGTTAGTTATTTATCGGGTCTGTAGTGCTCTCACCCCCCCTCGGTTAATAAATCCGTTATGAAGAAATACTAGGATACTTCTAAAATATGGCTATTAGCGACATCTATGTTTTATCAATGGAATTAACCATTGACCATGCATATACAATATTTGATAATACCAAGATATTAATCATTTCGCCTGAAAGTGAACTTGTATTAGCGAAATATTCTATTTTGTGGCCACGATTATACAGGGCGAATTTTTCTTACTTAATTACTTAATTCTTCCTTGCATATCATACATATGTTACTATTTGGGATCAAAGATATATCTTGCCAATGTTTTTTATAAATATACTTACCACTCCAAAAAAACCTAAGACTGCTTGTCAATTTCGATCTCAATTTTAGCTTTTGGTTTTTTTTTATTATTTCGAAATACGGTTTAATGACTATCATCATTTGTTATAGTGTGAAGACTTGAAAGCATATATTATTATTACAATTATACATACCTTTTCATGAGAGATTTACGTTCTTTGTGATAATATTATTATTGTATAATTACTATTATTACTATCATAACTATCTATAAATATATACATATACATAGGTATATAAAAGAATATTGTGGCAATTTCATTTCCCATTGTATTATTGTAATTAATGTAAAATTCTATTGTATTTATTTCATTTTTATACTGTTAATGCATCGATTATTTGTATCATAGCTGTTAGAAAATATTGCAGTTGTATTACTTGAAAATAAAGTATTTATCTCAATACATGAATTGAATTTTCTTTTCTGCCTGACAAAATCAGCAAAATGCACCACAATAACATCTGGTAATTGCACTAACTTATTAGTGGGTATTTACTCAATAGTACAACCCAGGTAGCTTCTTCTTCCACATAACCAATATTACACTATGGTAATACTTAAATGAGAATTGTTATTTCCTTTACTTTATATAAGCGAACACAAGCTGTTGAATAAAACATATTAACCTTTACAGGTTAAAAAACAATAAAAAATACCCTTACCACCTCGATGAGTGAAGAACTCCTGGATACGTATTTCGGCAACTAAGTTGC
>JARFOC010029529.1:0-31390 GCA_031763485.1 Osmoderma eremita
TCTACTCCTTATCTCACTCCACTCCCACTCCAACAAAATCCACTCTCACTCTGTCACAAATACTCGAACTCACCTTTTATCGAAGAGAATGGTAGACAAGTCACACTTAATCAACAGCGGTACATACAAATTTTAACATACTTTATCCCTGATCTACGTCGATTCTGTCGTGCACGTAATTTGGCAAGTTTCCCAGCAGGACGGAGCAACTCATCATACTGCTGCCGCAGTTCGTCAATTTCTTTGGGGACATTTTCAAACCAAAATCATTTCCCGATTTACTGAATTCCTTTATCCTTCACATTCGCCAAGCCTTACCTCTTCAGACACATACATTTTGCGCATGACCAAAGATGCCGTTTTCAAAGAGTCACCACAAACCTTCGATGAATTGGAGAATGCCATTCGAGCCTCCTTCGCACAACTGAGACTACTGTTATTCGATAACATAACGACCAATTTCTAACTTCGGTATAAAATCTGTCTTGAACGAGTAACAATAAAAGATTTATAAGTTCAGTACTGTTTATTGGTTCTAGATATAGAGGGGATTTTCGCGAGGAAGATTTAGTGTATGCTAGATTATGATTGATTCGTTCCCACACAGCTTGAATAAGAGAAATCATGGCGACAATATAGGTTTATACCCAACGCGGCGCTTATACAATTTTAAACTGCCAAATGTCAAACAAATCATTTGTGTTTAAAAGAAGAAGAAATTGCGGCCATAAACGAAGCGACTAATTGCAGATTTATGTTGTGGAATCACATAGGAGTGAAACGGCAAACCCATTTCTTTAGATATCTTTATTTAACAAAACAATATCGAAACGTTATCTAATTGTCGTATCCATTTAATGCAGTTAATGCAGTCTAATCTATGTATATTTCATTAATCTAGCACCATTTTCCAGTAAAGAAAAACGAATCTCATAACCTACAATTTGACATAATCTAACATAATCTCCTCGGGACCGGATTCTGTTCGAATACGTTCAATAATGACACATCGTCAAAGTCAGCGTCCCCTCTCAAATAGATTGCTCGCGAAGATGTGAAATAACCACATAACCCAGCATAAGTTTGGGAAGAATAGTCGAGAAAATTCGCTTATGGTACAAATATATATACTGTATCTATAGTATAGATATGGAGTTGTTCTATCAAGTTTGAGTATTGTTGAACATTATTTCATTTATTTTCTGAAACAAGTGTAAAACAGGATTTTCGATTTTAGGTAACGGTATGTCTACACCAGCAAAAGCGTAACACCTTCGACACACGTACCACTTTAATGGCCATTGATTCTAAGACATTAAGTAAATCGGTAATTTATGAACGCAAGTGGCATACTACAGAAATTAGGCTTGCGCAATATCATATCATATCATATCGCCGTATGTATGGCCATCAGTGTTGTCTTATTATAATATGAGAAATAAAATTGCCCATTTACGCTTAATGGCCATTAAAGTGGTTCGTGTGTCGAAGATATGATACAAATCTTTATAAACGTTTCCATTCATAGCATGATTTACTGCGTCAATATGCTTTCTTGTAGAAGTATATTGTGCCACTGCATATCTATCGCAAATATCAAGTCGACTCCAGATTCACGCCACGAACACGGGTAAAGGCGAGGGTGAACATGCGTACAGACAGTACATACAGTGAGGTCGTAAAGTATAGAATAAAATTCATAAAATCGAATTTTTCGTAAAAAATGTTCGTAACTTGCATAGTAATTTTATACAATGGGTATATTTAATAGTGTTCGTTATTCGATAGCACCAAAAAAGTAATATGTTGAATTAGAAAGTTTTTGAGAAAAACAAGGAAAACCAATTGATAGTTTGCGTAATGTACTAGACGTGAAACAAAATGTCTTCGATTTCATGAATTTTAGTCCATACTTTATAACCTCACCGTATTTCACAACGTACATTTTTTCGTACAAGTGCGTGAACGCAGCTGGGGAATTGTGAGTGTAGAGATGCGTCCAAGACCGCGCGCATAGTCTATGGCAAAGTCCACAGCTTGAATTCGCAGTTCACAAAACCGTCTTCCGTCTTTAATAATACAGAACTTGTCTTTAAATGCAGCAATCCATCAATGAATATTTGTAGAGGGCGATACTGGAGCACCAATTACAGAAAAGTGAAATAAAAAACTTCCAAAAACGTAGAAATTTAGTAATAAAAAAGAAACTAAGAAGATGGAATTAAACGAAAATGGATCATGATAAAGTTGAATAGAAAACGCAGAAAATGAAACTATAACGCACTTAGCACTAATTATCATAAAAAGTTATATTTCACTATTATTTCTCCTTGCGTTTATGTTAGGTATATGTTCTTTTTAATAATACACATTAACCTAAACCTATTTTAACTGTAGCCCTATTTAACTAAAAATCACCAATCCGACATTGTATTATTAAGCAAAAATCTTGCACGAACAACTTAAATCACGAGAGATAAGCCCTCAGTCATTACGTATTGTACTTATTGTTAGACAACCTTTTTCTTCCACTTATGAAATCTAATCATGTGTATCTATCACTATCCAGTAAAACAAGTAGAGAGAGAGTTACCGTGGCGTATAGCATTTAGCACATCTTTCGTGATTTCGACTGTACACAATCTAACTTTGGTTGCAGGTTGACAAATATCTCGACAATTGCGCAATTGCAAAAAAGGCGGTGCTTGTCATATCTCTCTCTCCGTCCTATTAGTGCGATAGATTATCGGTGTCACGAGATATTTTTCAGGCTGTACCGGTTATTGCAAGTATTGAGTTATTTTTTCTATCTTCTTTTATTTCTTTTCTCCATCCTGTTCTACTCTCCACAAATTCTTCGAAATATCTCAATACCTGTCCTTTTCTCTTCATATATCTTCCTGTCTCACTCTAGATCTGTATTCTTCTTTCTATGTTTCTCAGCTAATCGTTCCACCTCGGCTTACGATTCTTCTTAATATCCCCTTTTCCTTGTTTGGATTATATTTCTTCGTTGATTGCCTGAAGTCCATAATTCAGCATTAAGAGAGAATTCTTACCCTGGTCTTTATTGACAGTTCCTTTTTAATAAGTGCGTGTTTATGTTTGCCCAAAATAAAGTCATGAATTGGCATTCATTTCTTCATCCAGTTCTACTTCCATTATTTATCCATCATCTGTACTTATTCTTCCCAAGTATTTAAATCGTTTTACTTGCTCCAATTGTGCATTTGATGTCATGTTTCTGATAATGTGATTTACTACTACTCTTTCTTTAGAAAAAGTTTTACGGTGGAAAAATGGTGTTGAAAGTACGAGTTGGTGAAGTTTTAAGTTTGAATTAAATCTGTGGATGGGTAGTTTCACTTGATTATCAAATCTATGTTCAGATTACACTTAAACAATCAATTTAATTTGCACAAAGCCATCTTTGATAGACATCCTTCACTGCTCTGATTTATGAATTTTCTGCTTCGCTCCAAAATATTTGTTTGAAAAGAAACGTACCCTATCATCCCATCATTCTGGTAAAGTAACTGAATCTTGTTTAATACCTTTAAACAAAAGTTCACAAAGTTAGGCTCTGGTATTTATATCCTTATATCAACCAGTTCCTAGAAGGCTTTCCTTATAAGATTTTAAAAGACAAATACATTTGTTTCTTAAGATCACAATTTTTTTTCAGTTGCTCCTTTACTACATTTGCTATAAACTAAGACTTATATATAAGACTGTTTTTGTTTTTGTTTCTTAATCCTTCCTTTTTCTAAATCCGGTAATTTTAGTCCAATAATGTCCTGAAATATCTGTCAGTTTTTTTTTTTCTAGCATCAGTTTTGTATAGTCTTGACCAAGCTCAGCAAAGTCTAATCTTGAAAGCATTTTCGCCAAATATATACGAACACTGTATCTACCTTCGTTCCAGATATTAGAAGACCAAGTTTAGAACGCCAAATCACCTTGTACGACGACCACAACTACTTCTCCGATACTTACACGTCAACTCTTACCTCCAAGAACATCTCACAAGTGACCTACCTGACTACAAGGTAAATATTCTACAACAAACAAGTATATTCTTCAAATAATTGATATAAAAATGCTATTGTTTTGCAGTGGACAATCGTTTAATCAAAACCAGAGCTATGACGAATATTTCGATGCCTCCCCCTATAATTATCAAGAAGAACGTTACGGACAAGACGACGAGGACAGACAATGGGACTCTGGGGGGTTCTACAATAACAAACCAAATGGAAAGAAGCTACCCGCCATACCAGTCGTCAACAAGAGAATCCCAGCATGCAATAATGGAATGCATGATGATACTAACACAGCTTCCATTTATTACAACAATTGTACTCCCACCCCTACGAAAACCACGCGTAGAAAGATGCCTCAAATTCCAGCTTCGGGACGTTCGACTAGCAGGCAAAGTTCTATACTTGAGGACCATATAGGGACGCCTGAAAATACTTCGCATCGCGGAGCTAGTCTACCAGCCACCCCTACGAAAACCTCAAAGATTTTAGCTCGCCTCAACACCCACAATAAACCATTCAATAGTCTACCACCGACCCCAGGTAGGCAATTACCACACCCCAATCTATCACACCGCAGTGCCAAGTATAAGAGGAATCAGCTGTTGAAACGGACCAGTTCTGCTGACTATACAGACCAGGATAGTTACGATTTCAATCAGTATGGAAGAGGATGTGGTACTATGAGCGCTAGGGATATGTATGATGACTATTACAATCCGGGATATGAGAGTTATAATAGCTTGGCTACACAAGAAGAAATTATCGATAATAACAGTATGATTGTCGCTTCTTGTGAAGACAACAGTAACAGTAACATCACCAATGCACCGAATTACAATTCTTCATATCAGCAATTTTCGACATCAAAGGATTCCTATTACAGTACAATACAAGATGAATATGAAAATGATTGTGTTAGGAAAATTAAGACACTTGGAAGTGCACGCCATGATAGGGCAAGTCCTTATTTCCAGCAGAACACTGACAGTTTGGAGTCGAGGGATGACGAGTTGAAGGATTCGTTTGATACTGCAATTTCTTCTAGGGATAGCAGTTCTTTATTGCAGCCACAGCAGCAGAATAAGCGAATTGAACCCGTTACCACCATAACGACGGTTAATCACCAAAACAATGAACGCTTCTTAGATATCAGGGACCAAATTGATTCTCCAGCGTTTGAAGCAATACTCCCCAAAATGTCACAACATGCACATCCAACCAATAATCCTACTACCAATAATAGGAAAGGATTTCTGAAGCAACAGGAAACAATTGAAAGTGCGTATTTCCAAGCTGAAGAAGACGATGTTATCAACGGTGAATACTTAGACGACTCAATAGAAGCTGAATACGTAGACAAACTGATTGAAGAGGAACCGTATTTAGACCCTCAGGAATCCCTCGAGAGTTTCACAGAAGAGGGTACAGTGACCAATGGCGGTTCCATCGACTATAATAAAGCAATAACACGCGAAAGTCCGGTTTCTGTGATACACGTCCAAGACTACGATGAGGAGGAACGCGAATTGAGACGTGGCTCTTCTCAAATTACCGTCGTCGATCCGTATAATGCCTCCTCTTCGCGCAGGCCCTCGCTAGAACCTTATCGTGCCGCGTCGCCGCGTTACGAGCTTTCTACGTACGAGGACGCGGTTTTGGAAGACGAGTATATGGTAGCGCCCCCTGCGGCGTCGCGTAAGAACTCTACGGTCGACTTGTACCAAGGTGGCGTGTCGCGTCGGGCGTCCGTAAGGCGGTCACCAGTCCCCCAGCAAGAATCTGTGGATTTAGAATCTGTAGTCGGAGAAGCGGAGCCGAAGCCGGCCGCCTTCAAGCACCTGGAGGAAAAAGAGAAGTCTAGCAGACCCAAAGTAACTGCAAAACAAAGGTGGTTGTGGGCCTATAATAAGATCATCATGCAATTAAATGTAAGTACACTTTCACACATGCTTAAATACCTTAATACGGTCTTTACTGACTGTGAGTGACATATTTGAAGCGGTTAGCGTGTCATCTGTATAAATATTTTGGTAAAACGATTCTACAGTTTCCATCAATGTAATAAGAAGGTATTAAAAGCGCCCTACCTCCAAATAAACGTGAATAAATTATTGCAGAATATCCAAAATATCTATGCTTAACGATTATCAGTAAAGCGACCTAATATTTTGCCTGTATCACTATCAGGTACTTTATCCAACAGCATATGGTGTATTTAGATTATGTGTATTCGGGTTTAACGCCAAGCTAGCTTACGAGGCCTCCATACATTGGTCTGACGTCATGGTGTCTCGATCGAGGCCTCGGGAAGATAATGCATCTAAGCCTGTATTGATACATTTAAATGTACACAGATGTGCGTGATGTTTTGTCGAATGCACGGCGTTTGAAGTCCCTATGTTTTGTTATTTTTCTACATCGTCGACGTCAGGTAGAGCCCTTCTTTGATTCATTCTGGGACGACAATCCTAATTCAAAAATTTTGTACGGTCCTTCGTTAAGTCACACGTGCCCATCAAAGCTGAAAATTTGCAACTAGAATTTAGCGAAATTGGTTAAAATTATCTGTGGGAAATCATCGCGGTGGAATTTGAAAGCGGAATTGTGTTTAAATGCATTAACTAATCATTAATCCCAATACTTTGCATTTTTAACACTTCCTCATAAACACTTTTTTAAATTAAAATAGGTATGGCAACGCAGTGCAGTAGGATTGCTTGTTTGAAAGTACAAACTAGTTATAAATTTTTGACGTAATAATGGCATTTGTTTGTTCAACTAAGTCAACAGATTGTGCCGTTCTTAACACTGTAGAATGTTTACTTTTGGAGAATATGCTGATACGTATATGGTATTCGAATTTTGCAACGGAAATGCGAACATGGCAAAAGAAGGAGTACGGTATCCACAACAATGACACCCATCTGGCAATACATTTCGTAGACTGGATCAGCGACTTCGGGCATCTAGCACGTTAATGCCCAATTATTATCGTAACAGCGGTAGACTTGTAGAGCGTTGAACAAATACTGGATGCTGTTCATGAATACCCGACGTCCAGCACAGTCCAGTGCATTCGGTACTATATCAGAATATTTTGCGGCGATTTCACCCAAGAAAAGTGCAACCCCTGCATATCAATGACAATGTCCACAAAGTAATGTTTTGCAATAGTACTTTAAGCAGAATTCCAGACAAACTTTTTATTGCATGTTCTCTGGAGCGATAATTGTTTGTTTACGAGAGATGGAGTTTCTAATAGTCATAATTTTCATTTTGGGCTGGCGAAAATCCTAAGGCATTTAGCGAAATTGGACATTGGAGAAGTTTTTCCGTAAATATCCGGCTAGGGATTTTAAACCCTGGAGTTCTTGGACCGATATTTCTTCCCAATCGTCTAAATGGAATTGAGTAGGTAAGTGTCTTAGAAGAAATACTGGATAGCGTTCCATTGAATCTGAGGTACAACATTTTATACATCCATGACAGTGCATCTGCTCACAATGCAATGAGAGACTGATTAAACGAAGACTTTCAGAATCATTGGACGTAACGGACAAATAGCATGGCCAGCAAGATCTCCCGATATTAATCCTCTGGACCTTTTCGTTTTAATGAATGGAAAAGACTTATGCCAACAGCCAACGAACAGGATGAAATTAATAAAATTCAATCAACTATCCCCGATATGGTGGAGCGCGTGGTGAATTTGCTTCCTGGAAGACTGCAACTACGCATGTCCGGCAACTGATGGCTACCAATTTAGACATTTACTACAATTTTTGCATGCTAGTATTTTTAAATTTAAATAAAACACGTATCTTCACACAATATTTCTACTAATTTGCGTAATCTAATTAATAATACATAATTAAATGATTACTGTCACAGTACTTGTGTGATTAGGTGTTACTAAATTTACTTTTAAGCTGCTCCTCTGGCTTAACGAAGGACGTTTTTTAAATTAAGAACGCCGACCCACCTTGTATAATGTTCTTCTTTTAATTTATATGAAATTAACCCGCCGGTATATGTATTATTACAAATACGAGATTTACGGTCAGGTGGAAATTAGGAGTTTAATATTCTTGTTTCAAAACTACTATTAGTTATGCGAAAAATAATGCAAGTGCCACAAAAATATATCTAATACAATGTAATCTATTTTAATGTGATTCGGTAAAGAAAGGTTGAGGAATCTTTTGACTAAACAAAGTCAAACAACAGAGGTGTGTATATTTATTTAAAATGAAATAAAACGATGTTAAAAGCTCCAAAAACAAATAATAAATGAAGCGATATGAACGAATATTGTATCCACCAGTTCTAAGTTAATGTTACAATACGTCTTCCGCGACCTCTGACGTTGATGTTAATAAATTATCAGAATAAGAAGATATATAAAGGATATTTGGTCAAATATTATATTAATGTTTAGACAATTTATTAATTATGTAATATTTATGTTATTAAATGCGTAATAAACAATTATCTCTAAGCACATTCTCGATCGTACGGTATATATGAGGAATTATATAAATATAACGGGAATCTATTTTATCGGCAGAGTTGAAATCAATATCCCGACGCAAGATACCTATTTTAAGAGAAACGATAATAGATGGCTGTATTAGCTGGATGACAAGTTGCATATACTACAATACAGATGGCGCTCAGTAAATAAAATCAATTTCCCCCAGATTTGTTTTCGTGTTGCGCGTATAGGTGGCGCGCCTTATCTTAAATTTTATTTTATATAAATTATAATTGGTTTACTATTTAATTCCTTTCATTTTAACAATAATATAGCGTACTAGCTATCTAATATATTTAGTAAGCTGTGTATTCAATTATATGTAGAAGATCTACCAAAATAGAAAACATTAATGATTACTTTATTTTGTCTACTGTTGTTGGCATTAATCTATTATTAGTAATAATGCCTAGAATATTATTATATTAAGGAATGTTAGGTTATTAGTTGATTAGTTGTTATTAGTTAATAATGTAAGGGATAATGCAAAAGATTACTTGCCAACTTACACTATACTCTTGTCAGGTGTAAAACTTCCACTCATATACATAACTTGCATCATTATTACTGTGAAAACCTGTGTGTTGTAATATAAATGCTGGGTTACGATTCCTAGTAAGATGTGTATAGATTGCTATTTACAAAAAAGGAATTATCTTTTATCTCACTAATACCATTTCAAACAAAACCCATGAGTCCGAACCCTGCATTTTCTATACTCCCTTTCATTTGTACATTTCAAAGATTCGTTGGCCAGGAAATTCTATTTTAATAAATTCTGTGATTCTTTGATTCGTGGAATTTAATAAAAATCCTCCCTTCTAATATCTAATATTTCTTATATTTTATACTGCAACGGGAAATCTGTATTTACACTGGCATGGAGATGGGTGGGCCGGATATATTTGGGGCATGTTAGTGCCGAATTTTCGGATTTCTAGGCTTTACAATAGGCTTTTAGTACTCTGTTGGGGTCTGGTTCCCTGCTGGTTGCTGGGTATAATATTTTATATTAAAAATATTTGCGTTGGGGTGTTTTGTTTTATATCATATTCCCTTATATCTATTTTACAAGGTAATTTAAACTTTGTTATAACAAATAACATACTGTTTGATGGCAATTTATATGATGATTCAAGAGTAATATGGCATGAATACCTAATGAATATTTGGATATTTCTGGAAGAAAGATATTCTATATCAAGGATGAAACGGTTATTACTGGTCTTTGTGTTCGTTTAAAATTATGCATGTTGTTTGTATAATAAAACACTTTAAAATGTATACATATATTTATACCAAGCAAAGAAAGTTAAAGAACAGTTTATTCCAAGGAAAATATTTTCTGATTATGTTTATCTTCTGTAATTTTACGAAGTTGTTCTGCAACCTCCAAAAGGCCTGACTCAATCAAAACATACCCTTACCACCGAAATTACTCTAAGTGAATGACTTTAGGGTCGCTAATTAAGGTCCTGCGGGTATTTTTTGATTCAGTTCTGCTATTGCAAACCACTGTGTTCTATTATTTCATAATAGGATCAGGATGTTCTCTTTAAGCATTATTTTTTGAGAAGAAAATCGGCAAACCAAGGAAAAGAAAAGCTTGATAGACACTACGGCAGATCTGCTCCGTCGAATACAATTTAGGACATGGATGTAAGAGTTTAAATTCGGTCGTAGGAACACAAATGGTTTATCACGCTCTAGAAGGCCTCTGACGTTACTACCCCAAAAATTATCCAAAAAATTCATTGGACTGTTACCGAAAATCGGAAAGCCAAAGTTCGTAAGATTGTAAAATTGATAAACAGCCCAACAGAACGGGTACTCGATATTTGCACATGGGAAATCATTCTGAGCGATGGGTGCTTCGAGTGCTCACAATTGATGAACAAACTGTTCCTAAGGCTGGTATTTATAGCCCGTGCTCAAGGCGGTGCTCATGTTCAAGTACGCGTTGGTGCGTATTTGAGCATGCGAGTCCTGCCTCCTAAATGCATCAAAAAGAGGCGCCAACACGTACTTAAGCATGGGCACCGCCTTGAGTACGGACTATAAATACCAGCCAAAGTTAAATTTAGACTTGTTTATGTGTAATCGAAAGGATTTAATATGATTATGACACAAGGATTCACCACTACACACCTCGATCGAAACAAGCAAAATAATGGGTTCCAAGTGGGGAAAGTACCCTAAAGCATCCAGAAACACAACAATCGACTGGACAAGTCGTGGCCACTACTTTTTGGGATGCGCATGACATGATACTTATCAACTATCTGAAGAACGGAATAAAAATAACACTGGTCAACAAAACTGTCCCACATGTCAAGACATGTTGTATATCTTATCTAAGATTTTTTCCAAGTACAAAGTACAATTACTAGAAAGCAAGTATTCTGAAAATGTTTCATTAGTGCTTTTTTCAGAAACGCCTTAATTGCGTCATTCATTGAAAATTTGTTACTTACAAAATTATTAAGCATAAAGAATGTACTTACCCTATTGAACGACGCCTTCATAGTCCATCGTTTCGTCTATGAAGACCCATTTAGCATAGTTTTTAAATTTCAAAATTATAGCTAACATACCTATTGTTTTGCATTTGCACGCTTACACCTAACCAAACAACGTACAACTGCAGAAAAGCGAGATGCTACTAAATCGCCCCTCCCCGTCCCCGCCAAATCATCTGTGGCCAAACTTTAATATTATGGACGAGTCTATTCTATCAATAGGTAGGGTAGGACTACATGCATATGTAGGTAATAGTCGTTTAAAATGTCCAATAAATGCGAAATTAGATAAATTACATGATTTGTTTACTTTATCAGTAAATTTAAATTACCTAAAAGTTGACATAGGTGGGTTATTCTTAGAAAAAAGTTAGGCAATCGTCTATAAGGTCATGCGCTCACCAAAAGCGCATGTGAATTGTGCACAGCCTGTGTGTTAAGTATATTTTACACAATCCTATATCGAGCAGTTGTGTGAAATGTATTATTTTGCTGTGTGAATTTTTAACACAAGAAATTTCACCCGCATACAAAATTGAGTGAATGCTCAAAATTTTCAACTGTGTACTTTTGGTTTTCAAAGTTTATGATTTGGTATTATTTTATTTCTTGTAATTATAGATGCTCTCACCCTCTTGAACCAAAGAAGGAAATACAAAAACTAAACATTTAGACAAAATGTTTTGCTTTCTAATTTCGAGTAAGTATAGTATATTATTGATTTAGCTATCGATACCTTTAGCCCCTGTAAAGTTGAAAATGTTATACAATTTCTAGTTCAAGGTTATTCGTCCAAGAATCTGCAAATACAAATTTTTTTTCATCTTTCTTTTATCTTGTTTTGCAACCATTTTACTCTCTTTTTCCCTTTTTCGTATTCATTTTCCTACAAGGAAAATTGATTTATCGTCGGATCTGTCCTAAATTCAGTTTAGTAGTTCGGGTGAGATGCAAATTTATTTCCACTACCAATACTTCAACATTTTACAATGTCTTCCTCGCCCTAAACTTGTCAAAGCCCTTCCACTTTGAATTTGATCACTTTTCTCTTCGCGCCTCTCTTAGATTCCGTGTGCGTTAGCTTGAACTAGAGAACGGACCCCCCTCAATGGAAGTCACTTTACGGACGGCGTGAGACGCGACTAGGCTAATGTTAACTGCATTAGTACTAGTCGAATGGGTTTCAGCTCTGGGATAAAAGGATGTGACCGGCGGGGGTTTGTTTATGAAGTCTGCTTGCTCGGTTGGCCTCTGTGTGTGCGTGCCTGTTGTCGCCAATATTTCCGTTATATGTTCACGAAGAGGCAAGGCAATACACTCATCCTTTTTCGCCATGTTATTCACCGCCAGTTCCATCAGTTCGGTTTTTTACTCGGTACTCGCCGGAAGTTGTTATTGTGCGTTGTCAAGTTTTTAGGAAGGGTAGTTTAATTAAGCGCGAGTTCGATTCGGCTATTCTTTTGGGGCGTTAAGCATGGAAACCGTGTTATTTGGTGATTTCTGAAAGCCCTAGAAATGTTCGCTAATGCAGGTCTTATCTAGATTTTTCAAATTACTGAAAGATTCATAGAGATCCAGAAAGAAACCTTATATTGCGCAGGTTTGCTGGAAATTTTGCGAAATATTTTTATCATTTACTAATGAATCCTCTTAGAAGCCAAAACCTTCATTTGTTCTCTCAAATCACTTATTAAGACATGGAAAGAATAACTCTTTTGGCAACTCCGTAAGAAACAGCCAGAATCTCCATTTAGACGTTTTAATTTTTGATAAAGAAAAATGGCCACAGAAACTCTATGGTTAAGAGTGGCAAGAATGCCAAAGTAGTGTAAGCAATCTTCATTTGTATTTCCAACCGAGTGAGCTGATGCGTTGTACATTTAGGCAGGATGTACCTAATGTTTCACGTATAGGTATTTAGACTGTTAAGAGCTTTAAAAATGATTTACTTTCAATTTCTTTTATGCAGCATAACTTTCTCATTTTTTTTTAAATATCGAAGAATAGTTTATATATTTTTGATGCAGTTTTTTATGGAGGATTTAAAACTGAAATATAATATATTTCAGTTAATACACAAAATTTTAACCGACGAAGTCAACCCACTTTCTGTTGGGTTTATTTTAGTTCAAGCAATAGGGTTTGATATACAAGTCAAATAACAAATTTTCTGAGTTTGGCAAGCGAGCCCCAGTTTTTTAAACTAAGTTTTTGAACTGCATTACAACTGAGTTTTTACAACACACAAAAATTTTGTCAGTCTTGATCAACTGATGTCGATCACTGATGTTTTTCACTATTGTCAGAAAAAAAGCTAGCCACACTTCTTGGACTTTTATTATTATAAGAGCTAAAGCAAATGCGAAAATAACGTTTTTACTTAAAAGATTGGTTGTTGCAAGGTGATACAGCAGGTCTATTATCTCAGAATGGACGACATATGTTTCAATGAACTTTTAGATGTGATTAGACCATAATATCAGAAAGAAAAATACAAATATCCGAAAGGCAATTATAACTTAAGAACAATTTATGGTTGCACACTATTTTTCGTACACTTTATTTTTTCTAATCTATTTGCATAAGAATTGATTTTTATTTTCTACAACCGAGACAGTTGTCTATAGGAAGAGTATGCGCCATAATTTATAGACGCACAAAGTGAATATCTTCCGCTGATTTACGAACTGAGTTGGCGGGAAATTTTACTTTATTCTCTCGATTTAGTCCGTAGATAAAGGTGGTTTATTTTCTTCTAGTATAAAATGTTGGCATAATCCTTTATATTGAACCCCTTTCTGAGATAGCAACTTGCATTTAAAGTATATAAAAAGAGAGATTACCTTATAATTGCAATTTGGGCAATAATCCAATTTGTCCATCAAAACGTATCAGTTGATTCGGTTCTTATTTACCCGGGGCATGTTCTGCGTAATTATAAGCAATTAGCATATGTCCGGAGTTGATAACGGGCGATATTGACCTAGATAATTATGCGTTTTGGCGATAAGAACAAGTCCTCGTGGTCTGACATTGTACCAGCAGATATTATTCCTGTATTTATTATGCCAATGCATAGATACGGACTTGAATTGGTTATATTTGTAAAGGCTATATACCTATCCATGCAATTTAGTATATATACGTTTACTACTCAGCAAATTAGGTTTAGTTTTCCGGCGGCAACCGTCCAATTATTCGCTGTTATCATTTGGGGAGGGGAAGTTGGAAAAATTTTTATATTTAGTTTTTATCGCACCCGTGTCCGCTTTGTTTTATTCATTCGAAGTTTGAAAATGAACGCAGAATGGGCTTTATTATTTCCCTTAAAAGCAGGTCTAATCGGTATGAAGTGCGCTTCGTCTAAAACAATGGATAAAACTTGTAAAGATCAAAAAGACTTCGTGAAATGTTCGCGCGCCAAGATGCGTCGCGGTTCTAGTATGTCGGATATCGACAAATTGGCCGCTACCAAACAGTTACCGGATCTAGTGCGATCTGCCGATAATAAGAACTACCTTTCACCGGGTTCTCTACCCCAAACTCCTTACTTGTCGCGTTCGTATCTTAACGCGCCTTCCCCACGTCCTGGTGAGAGAACTGATAGAGCTGAAAGCATCGGGGATTTGATGAATCAAAAGAAATACGGTAGTAGCAATTGGAGCGTTAGAAGCGAGACTCTGGTGGCTCGCACTGTGCCCCTGTCCACTGTCACACCTAAGCATAGCCCTCCAGGACACCGTTCAGTTTTGACGAGTAGTTTCAGCGAGTTGTCTGTGCTTGAACCATGTACGGGACCGTTAACTGTAGCTCAACGCACGCAGAGGCTTTCAAGGTTGATTAAGCAGAAAAGGAATTACGAACCGTCTAGGAATATGTGGGTATGTCAAGTACATAGATATATAATAAAATGTGTAATGTATAATATGAATTTGTAGCATTAATTATTGATATATTGCAACTTGATCCAAAATACACTCTGTACCAACTATAGTTAACCTTAAATTCAACTGAACCGTTGATCAAGGGTGACGCTGGTTCATTGCCGTATCCGTTGTACAACACCAAGTTAACGCATACTTAGTCAAAACACGTTGGCAGTAAAAGCATGCATTTACTAGAAATAACAGGTACATAGTATAAAATGAACACAAGTGATCTAAATACAAAGCCAGGATAATACAAAGTCGATATCTTTTTTTGTACCCTGGTAGAAGTGTTACTTGAGACAAGAGTGTCTGTTTTAATCCAAGACGGCCGTAGTTTTCATATCCCAAAATAGAATTATTGTTTTGAATCAAGCAAATTACACATATTCTTAAAAATATTTTATTATCTGGATACAATTGTGTTAGACAATTCTAATGTATTAATGTAAGTAAATGACAATTTGAAGCAAGAAAATATTTTATAAAGTTAAGACAGAAATTATTTAAAACAAAACTCCGATATATATTTTTTCTTAATGTAAAATAATGTAGGTCTTTGTTATAATACTTTTTCCAAATTTTTGTTTCTTTATTAAAACAAGTGATTATTTGAAACAAGAAAATTGTCTTGTACAATTAAGACATGAGTTATTTAAAGCAATACTCTGATACTATGTACTTTTTCTTAATGTAAAATAATGTAATTTTGTAATCATACTTTTTTAAAATGTAGGTTTTCTTAGGTAAAACTACAGGGTAAAGATTGAAAAAATGGTAGTATCTTATTTAGAAAACATTTTATTTTAGGTAACTATAAACAAAAAACAATTTCAGCATACATAAATGTCTAAAAAAAGATGAATAATCTTTCAAAGAATGTAGTCGTTAAAAAACACACAATTTTCTTCGTCTATTTTATATACTCTGGAAGTGCTATAAGAATTATTATTAAAATTTAGAACTTTCTTTTCCGTACTATACTCAATTTTGTATGCTCTGTAATGTAAATTAAAATTTAAAGTTTTTAATACTTCGTATACAATAGAACATATTGACGTATCATGTTTATATACTAAAATGTTATGTACCAATCCGAATTCGGGGATACTTTCAAACGAATCAACTATTATAATATCCCCGATTCTTACAACCATGCTATTAATACCATAACTATCAACATTTCCTAATTCATGATAAGGAATTACAGTTACATTAAAATCTGGATAACAATTACCAGCGATAAAACTACCTAAATTTACTTCATTAATCAGGCCGACTTTACTTCTAAATCGGTGCCCCACTTTCTGCTGCATTCTAAAAGCAAGAGGGTATGGCAAGTTTATGTATGTGTCCTGTGTAATGTTATGATTGAGAAATTGTCTTCTTATAAGACGAATTTCATGGTCATAGTTATCATATATTTTGGCAGTTTAAAAAGGGGTCACTTGCAAGTAACAATCCTTGCAAAAATTAAATTCATGGCATAAAACCTGAAATTTTGGCGATACGCGCCAGTTAAATATTGAGGTTAGTATTCTCATTCATAAATAAACGACCACAGCACAAGCAATAAGTTGCAGTTCTCTTGCACGTGCTTGCACTAACGCATAAATCGTTTTTCCGCGTAGGAATAACCAAAGGAATAACGTGCCGCGTAGGAATAATGCGCGGGTGAAATTTTGATTGGCTAAAGCACTACTCACGATGCAAAAAAAATGCCCAAATAAGAGATTTTGAATTGAAATAGTACGATTCAAACCGATCTTGATCTATGCGGCTTCCATCATATTCTTTATTACCTATTGCACATATTTATTATGCAAATTTTACGGTGGTTGATACTAGTACTGATACTAGTAATTTTACGGCCAATAACACCTCCAAATAGTTACTTAATTCACAACACCAGAATAGAATTTCAAGTCCGATTTGATTTATAAACTCATGATTTACCTACTTCCAACAAGGCAACGGCATTAGAATACATTTTAAGAAAAATGTTCTTTTATAATAATATCACCCTCTGTTTTGAAACAAAACGAATTTTTAAGAAAAATATTTTTTTAAAGTAAGATCAGGTTCTGTTAAAATTAAATATTTTTTGTTTTGAAATAAAACCACTTTTTAAGAAAAACATTTTCTTAAATTAATATAAGGTTCTGTTTTGATTCAATATTCTTTGTTTTCAAGCAAAACGGATTTTTTAGAAAAATATTTTTTTAAAATAATATCAGGTTCTGTTTTGTTGTTGTTTAGTCAACGTCACTTTGTAATCAAAGTGTATATAAAATAACTCTATTGTAATTACAGTAATTATTTTATTTGAACAACAAATAAAAAAAAGGTTTGAAGAAAAACTTGTTTGCCTATAAATTAAAATGTACACCATACCATTAATTTGACGTATTATTGTACCATAAACACATATAGAACAGGCAGGATAAAGATCGATGCATGTCATTGTTTGTGAATGACGTCGTACGAGGTGTGTAAATTAAGTAATGAGACTGATATTTTAAAATATTTTTATTTGAATATAATTACAATTGAACGTTGTCACCCTCAAAATAACTCCCTTGGGAAGCCACACAGCGTTGGAGATGGTTCTTCCATTCCGCATAGCAGCGCTGGAACTCCGATATTGGAATCGTCTTTAGCTAGTCGGTTAGAGCCGTTTGAATGTTTTCGAGTGTCCCAAAATGATGTCCCTTCAGATAAATTTTCAATCCTGGGAAGAGGAAGAAGTCACAAGGACTAAAGGCAGGTGAATAAGGAGGCTGAGGAGTCACAGAATTTTTACTGGCCAAAAAACCGTTTATGGAAATTGCTGTGTGACAAGACGCATTGTCATGAAGCAAGATTCAATCGTTCTTGATGTTTGGTCTCACACGCATGACCCTTTTTCGTAATCTTTCGAGAACCTCTCGGTAAAAATGTTGATTAACTGTCTGACTTTGAGGCACGAACACTTTGTGAACGATCCCTGGCTATCAAAGAAACAAATCAGTATGCTATTGATCTTTGATTTGCTCATTCTTGCTTTCTTGGGCTTTGGAGAGTCCGAAGTGTGCCATTCCATGCTCTGCCGTTTTGTTTCCGGGTCATACTCCAACACCCAACTCTCATCATCAGTAATGACACGTTCCAAAAATTTTCATTATTTTCAATCGATTCCAAAAAGTCAAGGCACCTTCCTCTCCTGATGTCCTTTTGTTCCTAGGAGTGGTTCTTTGGAACCATTTTCCGAGCAGATCTTTCCCATTCTCAGTTCATTGATAAACACACTTCATTGGTCAAAACTTGATGAACGGTGGTGTGAGACAAATTAAACTGTTCTGACCGTCAACCGACGATTTGAGCGCACAAGATCGCGGATTTTGTCGACATTGCCATCGGTTCTTGAAGTTGAAGGTCTTCCGCTGCGTGGCTCATCTCCCATCGACTCTCTTCCTTCTGAAAATGCCTTAAATCACTAAAAAAACCTGGGCTTTTGACAAAACACTGTCTCCGTAGACCTGCTGAAGTTTTGCAAAAGTGTCTGTTCCACTTTGCCTACGTCTGAAGCAAAACCTGATAGCACACCGTTGCTCGAAATTAATGTCTTTCATTTGTAGAACGCACTACGAAAACCGGGTTCACGGAAGAAAACGACATACGGACAACCAAATGACTTGATCGAGTTCAAACTCGCACTGAACGCGTATTACAATATCCACTTGTCGCCCCTCCATGTCCCGTGCCATATCAAACGCTACGTTGTCAGTCTCATTACTTGATTTACACACCTCGTCTGTGGCGTTGTTGCCAAAACATGTTGCGAATGACTTTGCATTGAGTAAATAAATATTAGGTTATGTTATTCATCCTAGATGTTTTCCATTGTATGTAATTATTAAAATAGTGATAAATAAATGAAAATTCATATCTGACATATTCTGACTATTTCGATACATTTCATATACCTTCCTTATCGATGAATTGGTAGCATCATAGATACCTAATACAGGTATAGGCTTTTGTCCATTTGCTTTGGGATCAGTCAGTGGTTCATTGTTTTTCACTGCATGTGAAATGACGCTAATAGATCATAAGCTAATATCCAAAACTGCAGCAACATGCTAAAATTACATAGCTTATAATTCTGTGAACCCTACATTTGTGCAAATACACTACTTACGGCCGTAAAAGGTATCAAAAAGGTTGTCCATACGTGCGAATACTATCACGTTGTTGTTCGAAGAACATTATTAAGGTTGCAATCATTTCTTTTGCTTTTTACGTAATTCTTTAGGCATTTAGCGTAACACCCTTGCACATAAAGTCGCCAAGAAACGTGATTAGTTGAGATAAGAACTATTTCAAAAAATAAGTAATATAGCAAAGAAAAAAGGCGTTAAATAAGCAATAACCTAAACGAATGGCACAAATGTCCTACGATTTGGCAACGTTGTAGCAAAAATAATTGATGAAAACCGCATCCACAATGAACATTTTCTATATCTGTGTGTACTTTCTTCCAAAAAACTTTCAGGTTGTTATATTGTATTATATATGACCTTTACCCCCAACTGAATTTTAGTTGCTGTGGATCTGGGATGGGGGAGGATGACAAGGCCACACACACTTGGACCACCCATGTTGGGCCCTATGTGTACCTCCTCCGTGTGTATTGTGTGTGTGTGTGTGTGTGTGTGAAATGTATGGCTGGTTACTGCTTCTCCTCGGCGTAAAAGGGCAACAGTGTTGATTTTTGCCCCAGCTCTGAAGGTTACCGGTAGAGGTACGGATCACTGGCTGCGACCGACTTAAAAATCGATCGCCGCACGGAGATACGAACCGTCGACATCCCCCACAGATTTCTAGCGCTCTTACCACTGCGCTATCCCGGCCGGATTTTAGTTGCTCACATGCTTACCTGATCTCAAATACTTTTTGTTTAGTCCTAAGCGTATTATAGTATTGGCTAATCGCTTCACATAGCGACGGCATTATTCTAATTACTTTAGACGTCTACTTCGGTTGAAACTTTAATTCAAAACGACGCATTTAAAATTCACTGAACCTCGCACCGCTCATAAAAACGCTACTTTCAACTGCACACATCCCCTATTCTCGGTTGCTCGAGGCGCATTACTCTATTAACGTGCCGGAATAAATCCACGACCCGCAGTACCCAGGATACAAATTAAATTTTCACTTTATGTCCGTTGCAATGGAAAAGGGTATATAGCCATCAGGTAGCGGTCGGGCTAAGTTTATTCTAGAGATGGAGGTTGTCGTTGCTGTGGTAAGCTTAGGTGAGCTACCATATTTAGTTGTTTACTTATTTATATCGCTTCTACTGTTAACGATCCTGTAGAAAGATAGTATCCTGGGAGTAGGTCGCAATATACAATCAAAATTTATGGTGTAATTATTTTTAGTCAGTGCTTCCTTTGTAATCGTATAACACATTACAATTTTATGCTCTCATAAATTCGAAGATTGCAGTTGGCGTTTAAAGGTACATTTAAAATATTTTTCTGTTACAATTTGACATAATACCAATATTTTTGTTTATACTATAACCTTAAGTGAAAGTTTAAACGCAGACTATGTGCGTCGCTAGAGATCAAGTTTATATTACAAAAGCCGTATTGATCACAAAGAAGTTTGCACCAAATGAGAGAAAACTTGTTTCTAAATTTACTAAAAATCTTTGGTGGGAAGAATTTATGCTTGCATGAAAACCCAAACAATTTTAAAACCTCAATTTTCTTAACAATTTTTTCTATTTTAAGGTAACTAATTCCATTACTATCAAAAATATTATTTGTGTGAATTTTCAAAGGAAATAAGACTCATACAAAGTATGCTGCTCTAAAAGTGTGAAAATTATACAAAAAATACTCATCTTAATATTTTAAATTCAAACAAAATCTAAACATTCCCTTGTATTTGTTATTACATATATGTAGGTATATACACTGTTCGTTAAAAAAATCGTAGGTGTACCTATCTAATCGTTTCATCTAGAAATTATCATATTTCTTGAAATTTGTCGAAAATAATATATAAAGCAACGAAGAGGTTCAGAACCTAAGATTTACAACAAACATTAAAAGTGCCAAAACAATTAGCTGATCGATTAACTGTTTTGATGTGTCTTATGTTATGTCACGGTTACGCCGCTTCTGGAACTACAACATACGCAGTTATTCGAGTAGGACCGACAGTTCATGTCCATGTACTGTCCGAGCGGAAGTGTACTGCATTCCCAACCTATTGCGTGGGTTTCGCTGACTGACTTGTGTCTTGCCGGCGTTTCCTAGATGGGGCTGTGTCGTTGCGCATGCGAGCAGTTGAGACGTTTCACAAAGAGTTGGCGAAGCATAATCTATGGAAGTGGGTTTAGCATTCGAAACGGCACTGACGACGCCTGCTTGGCAGAAACTCAAGTCCGTCTTTAATGCTTGCATTCCCTTCATTGCTTTTGCTAGTATGGCGATTCCAGTAATAAAAACCATGGGCCCGTAATAGCGTTTATCGTTTACAAAATACTGGTTTGAAAATTTTCGATTTTGGCGAGCACTGCTTTTCTGTACATCAAAAATCGCAGGTATATCTTGGTTTGTGTCAAACTGATGTATAGGTAGTAACCTAAAAATACAGTACCAGCCAGACTTGGGTAGAGGTTCTTTTGTTACCTCAACTAGATGTAGCAAGGGAAAAACAAGAACAATTAAAATTTTAGTGAAAATTATTTAAATAGTAAAAATGAGTATGAAAGTTAAAGAGACGATGAACTTATTGCAAGAAATAAAATGAAAAATACAATAATTCTAAATACCCAAATTAAATACAAAAATTTAATAGATAGATAATTAGGTTTTCAGAAATTACTTCAAGAATTACAATCGCGACGATCATATTTTAGAATACCGGAAATAGTGTGTCTATGTGCAGTCTTTCACCGTCTTTTTAATTTTCTTAATTCAATATCCTTCATCCTAATGAAGTTTCTTTATCGTATCTTGTTTCTTCACTTTTCTTGCACATTATATTGATGATAATTATAAAATTATTCTATATTACCAACTTTGTCCATTTATCGTACTCTTTAAAAAATAGCGACTAACTAATTTCCTTATCAAACAACAGCGTAGGCCCAGCCAACTTTCTTCTCACCAATATTATTATTTATCTCCGAGAGTTGATTGCTTCCTTTTCCGATATCTACAACTTCGAAACCCCGTTGTCTATTGTGTGAATGTGCGTCACAGTAATAAAGTACATCTAACAAATATGTTTCTTTAAATAAAATTGGATTTTAATTAATAATGTGGCTAATTTTAAATGGATTAATTTTAATAGGTGAATTTACATGTAAAATACGTTAGTAAATCATAAATAACAACATGAATCTCGGCAAATATGCATAGTACTACCGATATCTCTCAACATCAGGCGTGGCTGGTGCTGACATTACGTGTGGGTTGTAGCTAAGATAGTACTAGATGCCTAAGTTAAGACAAATTACATGAAAATACAAACTAATCAAGGATCATAGCCATATAACATAAAGTTCATAAAGTTTTTTTTGAAAACTTTTTAGTGCGAACATTTTTTTGCTTTCTTCAAACTGCCGTTTTCAAACTCTGCATATGTATATGTACGTTGTACGAATCCCTATTGTTTTGAAGGGATTATGGATTTCCTTTTTTGAAGGATTAAAATCCGTTGTGCGATTCGGCTCGAAGGACCGCTGTAGAGAATTGTAGCTGTAGTTTTTGCTTCTTTTGTTTTAATAGTGGCACTATCTTGTTTTATTTAACTTAAACTAACAACTACACAAAATAAAATATGTGTTATTTCTGATCGTTTTCAATTGATACTTTTAGACTACTCACTTTCTGAGCCAAAAACGCTTCCTTAAATAGCACATAGAAGTTAATCAAACAAGTTCCACTCTAAACGAATGAAAATTACAGAATTTACCTAATTATATTTTGAAGGATTAAATCTTTCAAAATGCAAAGGATTACAAAAGGATAAATGAAAACAAGTACAGATTATACAACTAACAGGGGTTCATTGCGGAAACGGCTAAGGACATTAGAATTATAATTGGTTTTAAAATGGGAATTCCCAGCCGTAACGTAGCAGTGAAATTAATTAAAATAGAAATTCTATATTACAGATAAGAAATACAACTCTTAGCAGTACCACATAGATAAATATATATCAACATCATAAAGTTTTGTGGATCCAAAAATTAATATTGCAATCTTAATAATATACAACTACAACACCGCATTAAAATAATACATGTTTTTAACATGCATTAGGCTTATTTAATGGTTTTTGTTGCTGGTACTTCATTTAGAACAATACACTTGTTTGTAACGAACGAAATGAAAAATCTGCCATTGGCTCCAAGTGGTTAAAATATAATTGAGTGATGTACAGTTTACGTAGTAACAACGTTATTGTATTTTGGGAACTGTATTTTTGGGAGCCGTAGCGCTTTAATTGGTGATTAAGGTACTAACGTAAGGTTCCGGGTTCGATTCTCGGTACTATACATAACATCATTGGAGTTTCTTCGGTCCCAGCTCGACTCAGGTTGTAAAAATGACTACCTGGAAGACAAATTCTAGAGTAATAATAGGCGGTGGGCTCGTACCGATTGCTACCTTACGTTAAATATGACAGACCACTCTCAAAACGCGGTGAGATCGCAGTGGTAAGAACGCTAGGCTTCCGTGGGGAAGCCCTCGGTTCGAAACCCTACGCGGCGATCGATTTTTAAGTCGGTCGCAACGGGATGATCGGTACCTCTTCCGGTACCCTTCATTGTCGAGGAGTAAATCAATACTGCTGCCCTCTTACGACAAGAAGAGGCAGAAACATGCCCTACACTTCACACACACATGCAAAAACCTAATGTGGAGTGGTACAACAGGCCTCAAGGCTGGAGTGTCTAATCTCTGCATTAGGATACAAATACCACACCCCATCATTGTCTAAAGACCTCAGATCTAGGACTACACAGAAACTATTATTATTATTAGATTGATATTTATAATAGTAACAAATTATTTCCCCTATTTCCATAAATTTGTTACGTTTATTTGTTTCGGTTGGTTTTTGTTTGATTATCTTCATTTAGTTAATTTGTCAAAAATTGTTGTTTACAGGTTCCTCTATTTTATCACCAAATTAAATTAAAAATTATCAACAACGACTTACAACGCATTTATTAATAAACAGGAAAATAAAATTTCATGAAAAACACCTGAGAGTTTTACAAACAAACCATCCTGCACTATAACATTTTGGATCACTCAGTGCTCTTTTCGTCCTTCCTCGATTATAAGCGCCATCACTGTCGACGTCCTGGAATTTCTATATTGTAACGCGTATACTAATATTCCGCCTCCAATGTCACTGTGTACACATTTACGTCTCGTAGTAGATTAGATAGGCATTCCATGCACGGATGCTTTCGACTACACTTCGCTGAGCCAGCGGTATTGTTTCCTGAGGCATCTGAACGGTATGGGAAATTCTTTGCGAATGTTTTGTGTAAATTCTGGGATCCTTTAGAATCAAGATTGTACGTAATAGTTACGTTTAACGAAGACTTAATCAAAGGTTTGGGCAATTTAAACAGATAAAAAATATCTGTGGCCTTTCTATTATGTCAGGTAACGATATAAGTTCGGACGGTTTTTGATGATAAAATGTTAATATTTGTTAACAAACAGTAATACACACACATCCAAGTAGTTACCACCACACTCAATGACATTTTGACAACGTGACACCAATTTTTGTATACCGGTATTATAGAACTCTATAAATTTTTAATTAAAAAATTGACTAATTGCACTTATTACATCAATTCTAAGTTTTGAACTGTTTATGCTTCCTACAGTTGTCAACGAGACAAAAAATGTGGCAATCACTTGACGAAATGTCGGGGGAATATGGGGGGTGTGGTAACGTTTCCCAGCGAAGTTCAGGTATTTTTTCCCGGGTCACTCTTGCGCTATGCGGCCTGGCGTTATCTTGTAAGAATACCACTTTCTTTCGAATGATAATGGAAGGTTGTTTTTGGATGAGTGCTGCTCTCTGAAGCTGTTCAGAATACAAGTTAGCAGTGGTTTGACCCCATTCCAAAAACTCATAGTGGACAATTCTTTTTTGTTGCCCACCAAACGTACAATAAAATTTTGTTTGGGTGCAAGGAAGCTTTGGGAGTGTATGGCACCGAATCAGTAGGCGATAACCAATGATGCGAACGCTTAGAATTTGAGTACAATATCCACTTTCATGGCAGGTTAACAACCGCTCAAGAATTGATTCATTATCGTTAGGTGAAATGTTTGCTGAACAAATGCTAAGGCGACTTATTTCGTTATTATTTGATAATTCCTGTGGGACCTATTTGCTTAACTTTCACCACATTCCTAGCTGATGAAGGAGCAGACGAATGGATTCATCACTCACGTTGAACCTTTCTGCAAGTTCAAAGCTTGTTGCATTGGAATTTTCCTCCACAAACTGTTGAATATCCGCGTTGTTAATGATCTCCAGTCCCCCAGAGCGTGCTTCATTGGTCAAGCTGAGATCTTCCACAAAAAAAAACATTTTTGAACAACTCCTGTGCTGTCACTTAGGACATCATCTCCGAATGCGGTCATATTTTTTGGTACCAAGTTTGTACTTGTAGAGAATTAAAGCTGCTATTTTCAATTATTTAAACAAAGAACTTGCGTATTACTTGCAACTTGGATGTACTCGTGGGACATCCATTCAGCTAAGACGCCATTTGCTCAAAGCAATGTCATCTTTATTTCTAATTTAAATGATGCCCCCATACGCACATAGATACATATAACATATTTTCATTAAAATACAATGCCTACTTTTCTTTGAAAACGCAACAATATCAAAAACTTGTGTGTTTCGACTTCAAACATTATTACTTTTGAAATCTATCAAATTAAATTAATTGTTTTGGTTTCTTTTTCAAAATTTTATAACAGAATGATTTTCACTACCGACGAAAGGGTCGAGATAATTAAATGGTATTACACTGGTAGTACAGCAGAGGAAATGGTCAGTCGTTTTAAAGAAATGCCTTTTCTATTTTTTTACATTGTCCGCTATTATTAAATGTTTAGTTTGATGTTGCGCATTAAAAGCGTGTGCCTAATGCATTACTGTCTCTAAATATAGTATTGCTCATTTTTGGTTTCCTTGTGCTACAATATTAATCAATCTTGAAACGTTTTAAAACACTACGCAAAGATTAATCAAAAATGCAATCGCAAATTATTTGCGTAATATCTCGTATTTTTTACGTTATTGATACGCCTTGGGTTTTCTTCGACAAGCACCACAACCTCCATACAACGCCTGTTCGATACTGGCCTCATGCGCCGTACTAGCAGTTCATATATACATATGTATAAGTATAACGGTGTGGCAACTATGTATATCGATATTTTACATTGCTAGTAGGGTTCAAGCTCTGTCGTGGCCAGCAGTGTATATCTAATTTGTTCTATGAATAGTCGATTTATTAAACCTAAATTGTGATAATTGTGTTAAACTAATTCCGTTTTCCCGGTGCATTCAATACATACATTTTTGAAACCCTAGAAGGTTAGCTTCTATTAATTGCTTAAAGTGTTTTCAACTTTTTTTTCATTTCCATTCTGCGTTTAAATGTGCCCTAAATAAAAGTGGATGCTCAGCAACGCAATAAACAACATCAAGCTTGAGAGGGAAATCTCTTAGTCTTCCACCCTTTTCTCTAGTCAAAGAGGCGGGAATTTCTTTGAAAATATAAGAGTGAGAGGACGTGTCGAGCTAGTCAAATGGCGCAGCACTCAGAAAAAAAGGATGAACGAGCAAACGTAATAGGCCTGGGCAATTAAGGAGGTTGCATGCGAAGTTTCAGCAGACATGGAACTAGCTATTGTAGTATGATTGCTATCCTTTTTTATAGCGTACTAAAGTTATGCATATTAGATCCCTTAGATGCTGTTGAATATGGAGTTGATTAAATTACTTATAACAGATGGTCCATTTATGCTGAGAGACTATGTACGTCTGTCGAGAAAACTTTAACATATTAAGGAGTCATAACATGATATTATCGTAGTTGCTATAGTAATAGGTGCCAGTCATAACAAGGTCGAATCACTTTCTTTAATGCAATTTTCTATAGTTTTCAAAATAAATCATTATATCATCATTATATTATCAAAATCATAATATATGATTTTGAACAAAAAATTATTATCGTGACCTGACCAATTGATGTTGCTAATATATTACTTCTCTTTATTTTTACAGCTGATCTTTCATTTTCAAAGAAAGGGTTTCAAAACGACAAAGCAATGAAATTTTGTAAAAGTATATATTATATGTGTATAAATCATGAAAAAATGACGTCCAATGTGATATATTTACTTGGAAAATGTGCTGATATATGACTTTCGGTTGTACTTTGCATCAGAAACGTCTCTCTTCAGCGTCCAGCAATAGTCAACAAATTAAGATTAATTTTGTCAAAATGAGGAGAAAAGGTAGAGGAGCCTCTGAAGACATACGAAAACTAATAGGTTTTCACTACGAAGGCGGAAAATGTTTGAAAGAAATCAGAGACGTTAATCGAAGTCGCTCTACAGTTCGTAGCATTATTCAACGATATAAAACAGAAAACGGAATAGCAAACAAACCGAGAAATTGTAACAGAGAACCATGAACCGAAGGTGATGAGCGAAAAATATTAAATGAAGTACGGTTAAATCCGAAAATATCCGCACCAAAATTAACAGCAAAATCTAGTAGTGATACTGGCAAGACGGTATGTGCGGAAGCAATACGCGATGTTTTATGGAGGCACAATTATCATGGCCGCGCAGCGGTTAGAAAGCCTTTTATTAGTGAAGCTAATAGACGTAAGCATTAAAGTTTGCAAAAGAACATGCATCTAAAACCTATGACCTTTGGGAAAACGTGATGTTCACGGATGAAAGTAAATTTAATATCTTCCTGTCAGGTGGTAGACAAATTGTATGCCGCAAACCAAATACAAGCCTCCTCGAGACAAATTTGCAGGCTACGGAAAATATGGTGGCGGATCCTTCATGGCGTGGGGTGTTTCTCCGCAAATGGTGTCGGAAATCTACATTTTATCGATGGGATCGTGGATAAGCATATATACATCAACATCTTATAACAAAATTTAGTGCCAATGGTTTGGGTATAACGGATAGATTTCCTTTTTACCAAGGCAACGATCCCAAACATAAAGCTGAAGATTATGGTTACTCTATAATTGCCCAAAAGTTATGGAAACACCCCCACAATCGCCAGACATTATTATATCGAGAATCTTTGGGTTTAAGGTGAAACTCAAGTTAGAAAATATCATTTTCTAATGGAAATGAGCTTAAGAAAAAACTAACTACGCGCTATTAATCAATTAATTAATGTATGCATTTATTTGAAAAATTGAGTTATTATCAGATTGTATGAATCAACTTAATTTAAATGTTGCCAAATATAAAGTTCTTACATTTACTAGAAAAAGAGTCTACTTTTGTACAATTATTCGATGCTTATGCGTTGCGATAAAGTTAAAGATCTTGGTGTGGTGTTTGACCATCAGTTTTCATTTTGCAACCATATTGGGGATACGGTTTCTTCTGCAATGAGGATGATGGGTTTTATTATAACAAATACCAGATCATTTGGAAATATTTATTCCTTAAAGACGCTATTCTTCTCTGTGTTGCGGTGTAAGCTGGAATACGCTGCAATAATATGGTGCCCCTACTATAATGGGCACATTAAAACAATTAAAAATGTGAAAGGGCATTTTTAAAGTACTAATGGCTAA
This sequence comes from Osmoderma eremita, assembly GCA_031763485.1. Lineage (NCBI taxonomy): Eukaryota > Metazoa > Arthropoda > Insecta > Coleoptera > Scarabaeidae > Osmoderma > Osmoderma eremita. The sequence goes on from JARFOC010029529.1 coordinate 28,929, forward strand.
AGGAGTTTGGTGTATACCCTGCAAGAGGGTTTCCTCAGGGTGTGCTGTTGGATACCTTCAACATTACGTTAGTCGAATTGAGGCGAACCAACTTGTGTCTGGCCTTTTCGCATAAATTACCGCATAATACCATTGACTCATCGTTTCTGTTGGATGATCTGGAGTTTCTTGTTCCGCGTCAGTCGGCACGTAGTATGTCAACTTTTTAAACAAAATCTGCTCGCACAGATCTTATGGTTAAAGCACCCATTACTCTGATGTGTTCAGCTTACAATCGTATTAGTTCTGTTTGCGATAGCTTTAGCTGTACCATAAAAGATTTGCTGAAGGCGAACCTTGGCGCTAGACATACTATTTGAACTATAGTAGTTACATAATTGCTTTTAATAGATTTTTCTTTGGTTATATATTTATATAGTACTGGGTATGTTTCGTTTTTAAATTATATTAGAATTAATTTAGATTGTACTTCTTTTGATTTGTTTTTTACCTTGTCCTTAATTTGGTACTGTAATATTGTTGGGCAATGAACATTAAACATAATTCTCCACCTTCCTCGGTTATTTTATTCGAATCGGTAAAGAAGACTGCTAGTACAGTATTATTCTTGCATTCTGGCAATGATTAGAAGCTATATAAATTCTTTACTCGCAGAGAAGTCTTCACTGCAGCAGGCTTATCCCACTTATTATGCAAAGAAAATATTTATGTTAAAATTCGAATTTCAATCCTCGAGATTGTGCTAACATTACTCCCCGTAAATGTTGCATATCTTTTCTAACAAACCTCTGTGGCTAGCCTCTGCTGCAAACAATCCTCCCATCTTTCAAAATCGTTCCGCCTAATTTTAAACTAACTTCCGGCAGGTAAATGGGCGGTACAGTGGGTATTTACTGGCTGAATTATATCTGCGATGAAGATCCAATGAATACAGAGCGGGTAGAATTAATTCCGAGTTCTTATTACTTGGGTAATAAAAGGAGGCAGGCTTAGACAGGCGGACGAACTGACGGATATAAAGCGTCTATTTACCTTTCGAATATGCATAAATTAATTGTAGAATTAAGTCAGAACGGCACCGCCGAGGATAACTCGATTACGAGTAATGAAATGTCGGATACTATACAGTCTCTCGTAATTGTAACTCGACTCACTGAGTTGGTTACAGTATTCCGACAATGTAATTAATATTAAGGTAATATCATCTCGTACGAATTAATACTTTGAATAAATGCTTCAAGTGGTTCGTTAGTGCGCAGACCTATCCTCCTCTTCTCCCAAATAAGTGGCATTTGGGGTAAGTAAGTAATTTTTCCGGAACCATAACAGTAGCAATTTGTAGCAGTAAATGTCGTCCAGGAAGTGTCTCTTAATTGCAGCTATTTTCCTCCATTATTGCCTGGATTAGGCTAGTGCATGTACCTTTTGCGATCATTTCTGTTATAAACTCTTATCCCTAATTAGAACGATTCATGAAATGATCGTCTTATTTCACAGTTGTTCTAATAGTATACATTAGGAATATTACACCATAAGAGCCAGAATAACGATAGCCTACGTGACCACGTTGTTGTGAAACTAAATATACAACTATTGGTATACCTGTACGGTGAAATACTAGTGAATTGAGTGACGGAACTATGGGCGTAGAATTAACGGTACTATCTCTATAAATTTTGTTGAAACCAATCGTTTTTCCAGATCTTACTAGTCTTCTGTCATAAATAGCTTCATGGCGGAAAACTCGTCTTGTGGCACATCACTCACACTCACAAAAGTACTCCACACCGCATAAACATGTACAAAGTGTATATGTATTTCGGCAACGAAGTTGCTATCCTCTGGTATAGAGTTACCGCTGAGAATTTCAAATTCGTTGCTGAAATGCGTATACAGTTTGTATATATTTATGCGGCGTGTTTATTTAAGGTTTGTTGAGTGCCATACATCATAAACAATAATAAGTGGTGCGACAACAGATACCAATAGCATTGTCAGCAACTACTATAGACTCCCAACCTCCGTGTCTCTACCTGCAGTACGCGGCTTATGGGAACTCGATACATGATTGCCAAATCGTCGAATCAGCTGTAGGTACATTATTACTTCCGGTTCCATTATTTGAATTTATGACAGTTAAAATGCACATGTCAAAGTATGTGACATTAGGTATGAAATGGGATCTATGAAAATTAATTAAGTAATTTTTGGTCAATGCAGCATGTGCAGAGCTTGAAGCACTTATGATTGTTGTCTAACATATTTTTTCGAAGGGAACTTGTTGAAAGCAGTAAAATATAAAAAAACCATATATATTTTTAAATTTAAGAATGAGCGAAAAGCCCATTATTTTATTTATTATTACTCAACATTAACGTAATTTAGATATCGAACATTTATTTAAGAATAATTGGGGTATTATAGAATTTATTAAAATAAAAAAAAATATATATATATATAAA
>JARFOC010029537.1:0-31377 GCA_031763485.1 Osmoderma eremita
TACACTGCTATAAATCTACGTTCGATGTTTCGCATCGTGATAAAACATTGCATACTCGACAAATGTCTATTTGTCTACTACGTCAGAAAACTGCTACGACGTAGCAGTTTCTTTTTGAATTCCGTAGCTGCTACAAACTGCTATCGGTGGATAGCAGCTACAAAATATCAGCTTCGCTCGTAGCAATCCATCACTACTAGCCAGCGATAATTAATTAATAATACTGGCGATAGATGTACGCTTACGATGCGTTAACGTATAACTGGTTGCGTAGGATTCTCATCTATATACAATTAACAAGTAAAAGTAAGTATTTTTGAATTGCATCTGGAGTATATTTTACAAGGAAACTATTGTTAATAAAGATAAATTTTCAACCGAAAAAGATAAATGACCGAAATTGCCGCGCATGTGGTGGAGGAGGTCCCAAAATCATGTCAACATGAATGTTTGAAGCAGAGACAACCTTGTCTCTGTACCGCCAAAATTTGTCCCATATTCGAGGTTGTTCAAATATGAAGGAAATTTTTTTAAATAAATTTATGAAATACATATTTGAACAATCGCATGAACATTTATAGGAAAGTTTAACTCAAATGGTCTGATAGTTTTGGATAAGAGCTTATGTATGCAGGAAGTAATAAACCTGTTTATCCTTGACCTTTAAAACACCAAAATAATACAAGCGGTAATAAATATAGTTTGTCCTATAAACTTCAACAAAATTCCAACAATACAAACATATACGTACAGTTTACCATTTTGCGTGATGTGTATAATAGTAGCCTTACAAAAAGAAACTAAAGTACGATGAATACGTCATCAAACTGAAATTAGAATGGATTAAAAGATATTACGAACAAAAAATGGGTTAATAAAACCACCTCATACATACATACATTTCTAAAAACTAAAGGAGTATGCACGCGATCGACTTATTGCTAATGTCGACCTCTTAAATCGGATTAAAGCGGTTGAGATAACGCCCTTAGATATTAACGCAAAGCTGAATGTAACCGGCAGCTTAAAGGTTACAGTTTCTACGCTAGGAAGCACCAGCAGATTTAGATCTAATTAAACAACCCAACGAAATTATTTTCAGAGGAATTTGCGAAACAATTTTGCATACCATGGGCACACAATCTATTTGTACAGGACACAGAATTTACACAACATAAATAATGTACTTCAGCTCCTTTAAAGGTTGCAGCTTTACCGCAATTATTACATAACACACTTGAGTACAAATCTGAACATATATTTAGATAAATGTGGTTCTGTGCAGTAACATATTTTACCCCACAAGGAAGGTGATTATATTTTTGGGTACACGTTTCCTAGATGCAATAAACACGTTCAGAAATGTAATTCAAAATTTTAGCAAGCACGTTGTATAGTGATATTTTAATTGCATCTCATGTGGAATGTTGAAATTCTGTTCACCACAAAAAAGTATATTGAGATGAGCTAGTTATTGCAACTAGTGGTAAAACTTTACCATGGCATTAAATATCATTCCTAAGTGCTATGCATTATACAATTAGGCGTCTAAACTCGAGCTTAGGAAATTTATGCTTGCCGCATATACTTACTCATTTATCTTAAACCTACTCTTTTCAGTAAGTTGGGTGGATTAAGCATATTTATAGAATATCATATTTCATTAAACACACTGAATGATCACGTTATGCAGTTGAGGATGGGAATCCACACATTCCCGAAACACGTGTTAATCAATATATTGTGCGGGAGAAGTAATCCGGTACAGCGTGTTTATTGTGCTGCCCCACAGTTCTTGCAATCATTACCAATCGTATTTCATGTTAATTTAAATTAATAGTTAATTTCATTTAACCTTAATTTATTAGAAAATAGCCGGGTTGACAAATAAGTTTTTATTCATTCATGTAAACGTAGTAAATTACCTAAGCTGAGATACCTTCCTCATTGCAGTACCCCTACACAAGATCGTATAACTGAAACCAATTCATATAATAGCATACCAAGTACAATCCACAATATTGCAGGATTAATAGGACTACATGTCACAATCTCCAGGCAGAATTGCGGGAGAAAATTGTCTTAGTATAATAGAATTACTACTCCTAGTACCATCTACTAGAAGCGGGTTTCGCGCCGGCACAACTGTTAATCCAATGTACAAAAAAAAGGAATATCGAGAATTGGCATACCGCATAGCTCAGGAAAATGTGCTGATATATGACTTTCGGCTGTACTTTGCATCAGAAACATCTCTCTTCAGCGTCCAGCAATAGTTTGCCAACATAGCAGGGGCCATTTGCCTTGGTATCATCAGCACTTTCATTGTCGCTTAGTGTCATGTTTTGTGAAGGTTTAGGCACAGATAATTCCGGACTGTCAGGTACTGGTCTCAGTGCCGAAGGAATATTAGGACATTTTACAGTATGTTTGGATTTAGAAGTCATACCACTTATATTTGTTAGAGAAAAGTAGCAATCGGTAGGTAATATGATCTAATGGTTCCCTCCAAATCATCGGAATAGCAAAAGGCATATGTCGTTTACATTTTCTCCACGTGGTAAGAAGTCTGACACACGTAACGCAGCAAATATGGCGAGCCCAGCTTTTGTCTTCATCACCTACACTTCATCACTTACAGTTGAAATACTGCTCATAGCACTTTTTAAGGAGAGATGTGAAAGACCGTTTTTGATATTGGAATGTCAATTCGCCGCAAATGTAGCAAAAAGAGAGAGGGTGGTTTACACATTTCCTTGGCATTTTTGCAGGTGATCAAATGTTCGCGGTTCCACTATAATAGCTTGAGCGCACCACAACGCAACACTCTTTAGAACGTTAACAACGTCAGCGTATATGTTTATTCACCGAGCTCTAGCCGACAACTGAAATAACAAGAGATGCTATCTAGGAATGGTAAATGCAGATCTTAACAGGTGAAAACACGTTCAAATATTAACCATTGCATGCTGCTTGATCAGTTCCGAGCTCTAACCGACAACAGAAATAACGTCAAGTAATGTCCTCTTATACTACATATTCATGCATGTTTATTTTAGGTGGATAAGCGAATATCCTGGAACATAAATGGTGGTGATGGAGAAATTCTGAACACATAATTGATTTCAGCATGTAAAAGTATATGGGAATCAGGCATTCCGTGGGCTTGGGATAAAAACTTGTAAACCAGTGTTATCTTATTTCATATTTTTAGCACTACAATTTCTTTAAAGTGAATAAAGGTACCATGCGACTATCGGAACATACCCGACAGGATTTTTCATAACGAACCCCAGATTTTTCATGAAAATGGCGTAACTAGAAGTTGAATTATGGTAAGATTTATATTTCAAACTATATCTTAAAACACTGAAAAGCAACTTTGCCCGCAAATCTGAAAACTGATGACTCTTCTTCGACATGCTTTCTTCGCAACTTTTTTTGGTAAAAAAATAGCCACAGAAAGTCAGCGTTAGAGTAATTAGGGCAAAAGTAAAATATCGATATCGGAATAGTGAAAAAAGTCAAGAGTATCAGCTTCTACGTACATACATATGTGAACTGGTACATTGTCGTGATGAAACAAAAAATCATGCAACTCATATTTTGTCGGAAATCTGTAGTAAGCAGATTTTACGGTACCACTTATTGATTGAAGTGGTTACAACGAAAGAAAATACTTTTGTTGGCAATTCGCTTTCATTCATATTCACATTCAAATACTGGACTTCTCCTTTGTAGACGGATAATTATGATATTCAATATCCATCAAATTTATTATGATATAAGAAATCTGTTAAAAAATTGTCAGCATATATTAATTATAATAATTAACAAATTTAGAGAATGTTTTTAAAAATTATTCATCATTTTCCATATTCTAACTAAGAAGTGTCCATAATTGGGTGAGGTTATATAATGAAAATTTGAAGATGTTGTACTTCCCAATTTCCATTGTTGTTTCATATACTGTGTGCGACTTGTATCTGCTTGACAGCGAAGCTGATTGGGTGGTTGGGGAGGCTTCGCAACGCCCAATCTAGAAACTGTGCACATCCAATGTCGCAATACTTTACTCTAATTTTAAGATGTTTAAAATTTCAATACAAATTCATCACCCAAAATATTACCAAAGTTTTACATGCTTGGGTCGAAACTACTCGCACACAGTATCTGAAACAACAATAAGAATTGGGAAGTACATCTTCAAATTTTCATTAAATATTGTTTACTTTACTTTTTTTATGAAAATGAAGCTGTACAAATACCCAGCTAAATTACAATATTTCTATTAACATTTGTCTATTGTGTTTCTAGTAACCATTTTAAATAATTTTTGATTAATTAATACATTGAATAAATCCCTTTTCTTCTAGTGTACATAAATAAAAGTGTCTTAGAGGAAATTAGCTTACGCACTGCAGTGAAGAAAAAGGAATTAAATCTAATTAAAAATGTGGTAATTTCCTCCGTCGGTGAATAAGTATCATCATTTTCAAGGAGGTAATGAAGCGGAGGAAATATTTAATTGCATCCAGGGAGTAATTTGCATTTATTATACTCCTTGAGATGGAATTTGGAACGAATTGAAATGCAGCATCTAAAAAGAAATAATTTGTGTAAATTTCCACATAAGTGGCGCTACATTTACGGTGCGTTCATATTTACTCCAACGTTTATTGTCAGCAAAATAGATGTGTGGCCAATATGTGTGCCTGTTATTTGTGGTTGTGGTCAGTGCATGTCATATATTAGTCTTAGTCAGGTTATTGTATGTTCATATTGTATTTTTATATGATATGCAAGTTTTATGGGTAATGAGTAATGAAGGAATTATTATAATATTATTATAAGTACTAGTCAAATATCGAAATGAGAGGAACTGAGGAATAAGAGGAAACGGGAAATAAAAGGTAAGAGCATGGATGTGACAAGAAGTAGTTGTGACGATACAGGTACTTACTAAATATATAGTTATTTATTATTGATAATACCCATGTGAATTAGTTATGTTATAAGTGAAGGATTCTTATTCAGTACATGTACTCTTTGTTAATTTACTAGACTAAAGATCGTCTTAACCTCCGTATGCAGTATGGGATATAATAGCAACTTTTATCTCTTACTATCCTTAGCTGCTGTCATTAGCGCTATCTTCACTTCCGATTGCTATGTTGCAACTTATTTACATATGTCGGCGTCGGCAAAGTACCTATCTATCTGTCCATTAGCGTCAACTGCTGTCAATCGTTATCGTCGTAGCTTTAAAATATTTTTAGTCAAATTCCACATTAATTTGTTTATATATAGTTGTACAAATCGTTCTTTTCAGAACGCTTCCTTCTTTTTCGAACGTGCAACACCATTAACAGAACAATTTAGGAAATTAGTACTATAATAATAATACAATAATACAAATTTGTATGAGATGTTATGCGTACAAGACAAAACAATACTAATAATAGTAAAAATACCATAAACAAACAAAGAACAAAAGAAATGGTATGAAAATCAAAAAGAAAGGCACAAGTAACTTTACGTTGTTCACTGAATAAGTTATTAAAGTTTTTAGACATGTGATAAATTGGAGACTTAAACAAGATGTTGGTTCTTGCTGCAGGTAGTCTTATCATTTGTGTATAACCTGTATTAACAGATGGAACGGTAAAATAAATTTGAATAAAAGCACAGTCAATATTATTGGAGAGTAAATTGAATAAAAAATGTGTGCTATCTTGACTCCTACGTTCATTAAGGACGCGTTATGAGTTTGAAGTAATTAATTGCAGTCGGTGCGAGGGTTCGGGTAGATGCGACTAACTTCATATATCAAGAACGTTAAAAAACGTTTCTGTATTTTTTAGACAGCCATATAATAACTAGCTTCATGTGTGTTTTACTTAAAACCTTGAAAGGCCGGACCTGCCTAGGGCGGCCGTATTTTAATTAATTTAACGTAAAAACTCCACTGCCTAAGAATGGATTTAACTACATGTAAGTGTATTTGACAACCTTGTAGTAGTTATTTCCAACTTTGTGGGATAATTCCCACTATAATTTGAGCACATTCATTGAGAATATCCACCTGTAAAGAGTAAACTTGAGGGAACTTCCTCCTGGTCAACTAACGCAATGAGGAAGCACTAAAAGAGATGTACTTTCCTCATTATAGGGGGATATTAATCATGTTAACGGAGGAAGCTAAGCTACTCTTACAGACGGATGGATGATCATCTACAAGATGGATGTGTAATGGCACACACATTTTATTTCTAGTCAAATATGCCTTCATCCTGTCATATTACATATGTATTATATATAATATACATATGTAACTTGTAACCACTCACCTTATGTAAAGGGTGGATAAAATTATAATTATTTATTTAGCATTCCAGTTAGACAAAAGCAATATAATTTTTAAATTGAGGATAATAAATAAAGGATAAATGTTACTCCTTTTAGAAAGTTCGCACTAGGAGAGATGGGATTTTCTTATTATTGGAGAATATTTATTATGTTAATTTGGAATTGGAATTTAACTACGTACTTCACCCTACTAAGACTTAAAAGTTTAACTACTTTTGCATTTATTTGCAGTGTAATGGGGGATGCGAGGAAACTACCAAAAAGGGTTGAAAAGTAATTAGTTCTAACTCCGCATTTTTATCTATGTATAGAAAGGTATTCTAGAGAAAAAACTAAATTATTAAAATTATTTCGCATTTTCGAAGGAAAGCATACGTGTATTCTGTATCCAAGAAATTCAGCATATCAACATAATATCTATTTGCAAAAATTTATCATCTTTCCCAAAGTTACATATGCTATTTTCGATTATAAGTTATGATCTGTTATTAATATAAGAGATGAACGAATATTGCTTCTTTTATTAACGCTTATGTGAGATTAGAACCCACATACGCACTTAATAAACGTCACATTTGGTGTATTGAACTATGAAATAATTTATGTCCGTCGCAAGCACAGCGATCTCACTCATAGTTATAATAAGCCTATCGGCTTAGGTTGGATGAAAATAATCTTCCGGTGGTCGGGTGTGTAAATTAATAACGTAATTAAACTCCGTGATAAACGAGCTTTAGGGTCACTTTCACACTTTATTAAAGCCTTTAAGCTTCTACCTGCGCTGCGAATTTATAAAATTTGTGTTAGCGAGCGGGATACTTTTTCTAGACAGTTCCTAACACAGATTAATACAAGATTGACCCGTGTTAAAAATAATGAACCGGCGTGTTTTTAAAGATATTATAGTTGTATCGAAAATTACAGAAGTTATGGAAGATTATATAATAACACTGGTCAACGAGATTTTTGTCCCGAGCACAAAATTACCTATTTCCCATATACTTTTGCAGCTGAAATCCATGTTTTCAGAATTTCCCCATCACCCTTAAGTTTTACGTTCCAGGATCTTCGCTTGCCCACCTACAATATGCGTGCATCGATATGTAGTATAAGAGAACATGTTTCGACATTATTTCAGTCGTCGGCTAGAGCTCGGAACTGATCAACTAGCATGCAATGGTTAATATTTGAACGTGTCTTCACGTGTTATGATCTGCATTTCCCATTCCTAGATAGCATCTCTTGTTATTTCAGTTGTCGCCTAGAGCTTGGTGAATAAACATATACGCTGATGTTGTTAACGTTTTAAAGAATGTTGCGTTGTGGTGCGCTCAAGCTATAATAGTGGAACCGCGAACATTTGATCACCTGCAAAAATGCCAAAGAAATGTGTAAACCACCCGCACTCTTTTTGCTACATTTGCGGCGAATTGACATTTCCTTCAAAAGTGCTATGAGCAGTATTACAAGTGTAAAGTAGGTGATGAAGACAAAAGCTGGGCTCCCCATATTTGCCTTTTGCTATTCCCATGATTTGGAATGAGCCATCAGATCATATTACCGATTGCTATTTTTGTCTAACAAATATAAGTTGTATGACTTCTAAATCCAAACATACTGTAAAATATCCTAATATTCCATCTGCACTGAGACCAGTACCTCACATTCCGAAATTGCCTGTGCCTAAACCTCCACAAAACATGACACTAAGCGACGATGAAAGTGCTGATGATACCAAGGCAACTGGAGCCATGCTATGTTGGCAGACTATTGCTGGACGCTGAAGAGAGATGTCTCTGATGCAAAGTACAGGCGAAGTCATATATCAGCACATTTTCCAAGTAAATATATCACTTTGTACGTCATTTTCTCATGATTTGTACACATATTATAATATATATTTTTACAAAATTTCATTGCCAGCCTCGTCGCGCGCAACGCTGTAGCACGCAGCATCTCTATTTGAATCATTATGTATCTGTATGTGCACGCAACAACAAGTGATCGTCGTTTTCGGATACACTATGTTTATACAACAGCAGAGAAGGTACAAATCATAACATGGTATTTTGCTACTACCAAAACACGGTCGATCTATTTGCCGTAGAGTGCATGGATCGTCCTATTCCCTCGCATTTGACGATTGAAAGAATCGTCAAAGAGTTAGGAAATTTGGCTGTGTGGTCGAGAATTGCCGTAAATGCCAACGAATAGACGAAGAGCCTCAAATCCCTCTAATACCTGCCGAACGGAAGTAGAGAGGAATGAGGGTTAAAATGGGCGAACCTTTCTCTAGCCGGCAAATTGCAGACGAAATCGGTGTCAGTAGAAGTACAATGGAAAGTATTCTGAATCGCAACAAATACAAAAGTGATAAAGTTCAAAAAAAGTGCCAGGAGATTTTTCCCGAGGGCAATTTCGCAAGGAGATTTGTGTGTCCGTGGTGGAAAGGGCTAACGAAGACGAATATTTTATTAAAAAAATTATAAAAATATTCTGTTTTCCGACGAGTCCTCCTTTCCACGTCATGACAAGCATAATCCATCATCTGGTCCGTAATGTAAGAACTCCGTACCCCGAAAAACTTAACGTTTGGATATCTTGGGTGATAATATTATTGGACCATTTGCTATCGACGGCAATTTGAATGGAATGAAATATTGGGATTTGTTGCGAACGCAAATTATTCCTGGTCTCCGTCAAGTTAACCCCGCTTTTGATGCAATTTGGATTATGGTCCCGCGCATAACACCAGATTAGTAATGGCGTTTTTAGAAAACACCTTTTCTAATCCTGTTATTACCGGAAAGGGTACGATAAAATGGCCCCTCAATCCCTGCGGTTTTTTTTCTGGGGTTATTTCAAACAAAATCTTTACAGTTTTGCAACAATAGCGAGCTTGCATCAGTTCAGTAGTGCCATGGGAAAACATGCTATGTGTCTTTTTTTCAAAATGCACTTTTTGTCATTAAATGGGCGCACATAAAGTATGAACGATTTAGTTATCAACACTTTGTAGCATAAATAGCTATGATACAAACATGAATGTAGATTAACAAATCTGTATCCACGATTATAAATACAAAACTGTTTTTGCTTCTCCTGTAAAATTACAAATATGGTAGACAACATGTTTTGCCATAACACTACTGAGTTGCAAGTGGAACTATTGAGAATTTTTGCGACAATAACCCCTAGAAATCTCGAGGCACTGAGGCGGGAGTTTTGCGATAGACCCGGCTATTGTTTGGCCGCGAATAGGGGTATTTTTGAACCCTCCATAAAGTAACATTGTTAGAATTTCAATTTATTTTGTATAATTGTAGGGTTTATTTTTCCTTTGTTTAATTTAATAAGAATCGTTGTTTACTTTCCTGCTTAGAAATACTTTTTCGTTATCCTGCATCGCATAGCAGCTAAAAACTGAATATAAGAAACTGCACTTTTTACCGTAATCTGAGAGTACAGAGAAATTACGCAGCATTACGTGATTCGCCAGACATACGTGCGTACCCTTGCTCGGTTTATGACACACTGCGACTGGATATCTCTCGTTGTCAGTGAGACTCGAATGCGCGGTTGCCATTCACAAAGCAATCCCCCGTTCTGATGTGAGCCTACGAGTATATTGGCATTGTGCTCTCAGAAGTGATAAAGATGTTGAAAGTAAGTACAAAATTTAACTCTCTTTCTTTGGTCTTTGTACTTTGACCATAAAAGTTTATGATGACATATGCATATACTAATAATTTTCTTAGATTGATGTTGATTTCGAAATTTTATTTGAATTAGAATCATTAAATTTAATGAAAAACTGGGAATTTTGCCCAAAAATGTGTAATTTAAGGAAGGTAAGTATAAGGGATGTTAATGGAACTAATTGCGAAGGTAGAAGAATGAAACTTAACAACTTTCGAATGCAAGGAATCCATTATTGTTTATATAAAAGTAACCTAAACATTAATCGTTTTAATTAAAAATTACACATAAACAGGAGATCGTACTTAAGAGACAAGAATGGTGTGAATGTGGGTGATAGGATGGCCAAGTTGGATTTGTTTGGAAGCCACTTTGAAGAGCTTCTGAACATGACGGATATTGTGGATCTTGTAGAGGGATATGAACCAGATATAAGAGATGAAGTGGATGAAATCAATGTGGTGGCCGTACCAACACAGCAGGAGATCGAAAAATGCATAAGTGCTCAAAAGAATAATAGGAGCCCAGGAGAAAATGACATACCGGTGGAGGTGTTTAAGTATGGTGGTAAAGAAATCAGGGAGAGAATAGGCGGTCTAATCGTAACCCCATGGAGGACAGAAGTGTTGCCCGAAAGCTGGAGTACAGCGTTAATCTGCCCTGTATATAAGAAGGGGACAAGAAGGAATGCGTGAACTACCGAGGAATTGCTCTTCTAGACACAGTGTACAAGATACTGGCAAGCATATTAAAGGATCGATTGAAAATTTTCCAAGAGAGAGTTGTCGGAGAGTACCAGAGCGGTTTCAGAGAAGGAAGGTCCACAATAGACCAGATATTTATAATGAAACAACTTCAAGCGAACGCTTATGAATTAAATCTACACATGCTCTTCATCGATTATAAACAAGCATATGACTCCATAAAGAGTTGTATGTTATTCAGGGTCTTGAAAAAGCTAAGTGTGCCCGGCAAATTAAGAAGTCTCGTGGCAAGGTCATTAGATAACACATATAACAGAGTCTTGTTAGAGGGGGAGGTGTCAAGGAAATTTGCTGTTAGGCAGGGTCTTAGTCGGTCATTGTCGGCGAGACTGTTCAACCTAGTGCTGGAGATGATTTTGAGAGAATGTGAAATAGGAACAGGAGGCTTAATATATAACAACAAATGTCAATGCATGGCTTACGCTGACGATGTCGTAGTGCTGGCAAGTACTAGAAAAGAGCTTGTGAGAGTATTTCTGCTATTGGAAGAAAAATCGAAAGAATATGGGCTATGCATACACCAGAATAAGACAAAATATACGGTAATGAAAGATAACACAGTGGGAGAAGAGACATTTTTGAACATTAAAACCAGAAACAGTGCAACATATGCATTTGAAAAGGTTGAAAAAGTGGTGTACCTAGGGATTATATTGACAAGTAGAGGATATGAGGAGTACAAAATTGAACAGAGAATAGCCAAGGGAAGCAGAGCCGCAGGAATGCAGGCTGGAATCCTTCGATCTAAAACCATATCTAGAGCCGCTAAATGTATAATTTATCAAACAGTGATACGACCAACTGCCACGTATGCGTGTGAAACGTGAATTATGAACAAGCGAGAGGAGAACAGTCTTGGAGTATAAGAGAGAAAGATCTTAAGGAAAACTTTTGGTGGAATTAGTGTGGAGCAGGAATAGAGAAGGCGGACTAACACGGAAATAGCGGAATTATATAACAGACCATCGATAATCCAGATAGTGCAAGCGCAAAGGGCCAGATGGTTGGGACATATGGCAAGAATGGCAAGTCATAGATGGCCGAAGAGAGCTCTAATGGGGGGAGAAGGTAAGAGAAATAGAAAAGGACGACCTAGAAAAAAATGGCTACAGATGGTTAAGGAAAATCTGAGGACAGTTGGAGTGGAGACATGGCAACGGGATGCACAAGACAGAGGGAATTGGAGGAGGATAGTGAAGAAAATTGAAGCCTATGGCCACAAGGCCTGTAGGCTGATGTATTATATATACACATAAACACATTGAACTTTTTCTTTAAAGGACCTCGCTGAAGTAGATGTATGTATGTATTAACGCACTAAGAGAGAAGAGAAGAAATCTAGGATTAACAGTTCAACCTTACATTATTCTATTCTATGGAAAGACTATTGAATATATAAAATGTGGGTATGTTGTTAAATTAGTTTTTTTGTGAGATATTAAAATGCATTTTTTCACGGTAATTTTAATGCTTAGGTGCAAGCTTTTATGCCTACAGTAGCTCATAATGTAAAGGAAACATTGTATGTTAATGCTTTCGGTATGTAAATACAGCATTAAATTACTGGAGTAATTTTGATAAAAGAATTTGCTCTAAACCAGCTCATTAACTGTTATGGCATAAGGCATACTTTAACTAAAAACTGTGACAGCACATGTGAATATAGTCGAGAATACTATATCGACTTTTGGTTGAGAGCTGCACTACAATAAGTACAAAAGCATGTTGTATTTACCAAATATAGTAAGCCATCTCGAGTTACCTCAGTGAATCGAATCTGGAAAACATTTGGTGGCGCTAAATAACTACAGTTTTTATATATATATGTAATCAAATATCGGCAAATTCTCTGAAATATTTTAATTAACAAAGTTGACTTTGTTAAAACAAATATTATCAACCACCGGACAGTGACAAAATGAAATCTTTGAGGGAAACAAATATTTGTGCGCCCATGTATAAACAAGTTGATTAATATTTCATTGATTCAACAAATCCTTTTTTCCCGTGTACATACACGCTATTATCTCTTTTTTTTATTCTTGCACAAATAGTAGAGATGGAATCTATACTATTTGTGGAAACGATAAGAGATAAAGAGACAATGTAGGTTAGGTATAGGATACGGTGGCTTAAAATAAATTTAAGTTCAAGAAATACCCCTTACCACAACAAGGTGGTTAGGGGTATCTTTTAACTTAAATAAAGAGACAATGCCAATTAAATAGAGCAAATGTTTCAGTTCTTAAAGTCGTCACTTAGGACAATTCAGAAAATCAGGTATCTTAACTTCACAATGCCTCCGCCCAATGGTTACTGAAAACGAAACTAGATTGTATACAACTGCTAACACCATAAAAAATACACCAAAAGTAGCAATGACGATGTAATTCTATTTTTCCAATACCTCTTTAAATAGAATCAGCAGCAAAAAAAAACGAAAATGAAAAACATTTGTTTTTGAATTACAAAAGACGTTTAGGTTTCCAAACCCGTATAAGCAATATCTCTAAATTGCTTGTTGTTTTCCATTTAACTCACATTCCATCTCTTACGATTCCCAAGACGCCCATAGTAAGAGTTGTGCCCTTGGACACGATGTATGCGGAAACATGGTTCTTGCAAACTAAAATTTACCAATTGCCAGTAACTCGTTGAAGACACACTAAATCAAATTAAGATAATGAAATATTTGTTATATTTAAATAAATCGATTGACAGGTACATATAGTATTACCAACCAAATAGGTCCTATTAATACTTGTGGAAATAATTCAGTACAGATAGCTCCATTATCTGAAAATGCTTCGTAACGTACGCTACATAAGTAAGGATAAACAGGATCTTTGTCACACCTCATTTCACCAAGCAGATAAACTGGTTGCGCCCGCGCATTTCCAGCAGGACCATAATTACATACTACACTACATTTGCCATTCGCATTGATTCTTCCACAACCAACGTGAGTTGTTTCAGCCCATATTATCTGAGTAAAATGTTCACCACATCCATCATACGACCGCAAACATTGTTCTGTGGCCTTCTCTATTTCAGAATACCATGCCTTTATTGCTTTTTTGAACACTTCACTACCACTGCAGTCTGCAGTTTTAGTTTTAAAATAATTTTGACCTGTGTTTGAAAACATTTCAGTTCGTCGGCATTTATCGCGATCTTCCACACATCTATCCGCCCAGCATTGTGCTGTATACTGCAAATCATCGTCGTATGTCATTACTAGTATGTTTGAGGCAGGCGCAAACTTGGATGCACCAGAAGCGAATTTATTTCTAATTTTGTTATGCTGTTCAATTATGAAATCTTTCATTTTTTGGTTTGGAGGTAAACGAGTAGACTTCGCTCCACATTTCTTTTCATCAAATTCACATTTACAACCAGTATTATGGAATTTCTGCTTTCCAACGGTGCATGCTAAATTACAATAATGTACGCCACATACGTAGGTAAAGCTGATGAAAACGTTCAGAGTAAGTAGTGTTCTCATGATATTGACTTTAGTCGTTTGGTTATATTTGCAACTATAACCATATGCCAATGTCATCTTCGAAGTACGGTTATAAATAGGTGTCAACATGGACGAGATATATTTGCATCAAAACGAAAGATGGAACTACTAGGGCGTTCCCGTTTAGTCATACAGATGGCGCTATTGATCCAATTAAAAGCAAAGTGGCGTAGATGTCAACAATAACATCGCAGCTTTGCGTGAAAAAAGAGTTGAAGTTCTTCCGGTGCGTGGAGTTTTATGACTGTTTGCAATAGCGCATAAGATAGAATATCCCGCGAAATGCGAAGTGCGATCCGTGATCCGTTTTTTGAATGCAGAAAACATCCGACCAAGCGAAATTCATCGCAGGATTACTGAAGTGTATGGAACGGGAACAATGGACGAGTCATCTGTAAGGCGCTGGGTTCGAAATTTCAAAGAGGCAATAGATAATGTGCACGATGAAGAGCGGTCAGGTCGCTCATCCCTTATCACCGACAATCTGAAGAAACGTGCCGATCATTTCATCTACGCAGGTCGACGCGTAAAACTGAAAAAAACGAGTAGCAATTTCCTGAAATTCCACAATCATTGCTCTATGAAATCTTGACGGACCATCTAACTTACAAAAAAAATTGCGCAAGAAGGGTGCACAAAATGCTTACCGACGTGGGCAAGAGCAACCGCATGGGTGCAGACTTGACGTATCTGACTCATTAGGAGCAGGAGGGCGATGCGTTCCTTGACCAAATTGTTACTAATGATGAAACCTGGATGTACTATTTCACACTTGAGACAAAAGGCAATCCATGAAGTAGCATCATCCACTATCTCCAACAAGTTTAAGCAGTCGCTTTGCACGAAAAAGGTTATGGCCTCAGTGTTCTGGGACCGAAACTGTCTGTTGTTGGTTGATTTCCTACCTCAT
Organism: Osmoderma eremita; assembly: GCA_031763485.1. Classification (NCBI taxonomy): domain Eukaryota; kingdom Metazoa; phylum Arthropoda; class Insecta; order Coleoptera; family Scarabaeidae; genus Osmoderma; species Osmoderma eremita. Next base: position 15,269 of record JARFOC010029537.1, read on the forward strand.
GTAACAACCATCAAGGTGGGCACATACTGTGAAACACTTCAGAAGCTGCATAGGGCCATCCAAAACAAGAGGCGAAAAATGCTAATAGGTGGCATTGTTCTTTTGAATAACAATGCTTGTTCCCACACGGCTCGAAAGACCACTGACTTTCTTCGGAAGTTCAAGTTCCGCCTTCGCTCCAAGTGATTATCATCTGTTCAGTAAACTCAAGGATTTCTTGCCAGGAGTATGTTTCCAAAGTGATGATGAATTAAAAACAGGTGTACAGCAATGGCTGGCTACTTTGGCGGTAGAGGCTTACGCGGGCATAAACAAACTGAACAAATGTTTCAACACCGGCGGTGACTATACATTGAAAAATGTATTACTTTCATTTAAATAAAATCATTGTTCATAATTTTTCTTTTAATTATATGTAAACGGGTACTATCTTCTCGGATGCCCTCGTATTATGAATTCAATAAGCTTTAGACACTAATGTAATATGTTTGTTTTAGAAAACATACTCTCCTGTGTTTTCTCAAGGAAACTACAAAATTCGGGAAGGTTACATGCATTAGTCATTAAATAAATGACTGGTAGTTAGTTTTGAGTTTAACAATAAACAACTTAAGTTACCTCTACTAAATATGAAACAGATAAAATTTAAAATTAAACTGGATTACCTCTTGAACTCAAACAAAACCCGATTAAGGTTATTCGATCAAATCAACTGTCAATTCATTGTGTTGTGGATGTCAAAACTCAAAATCCTCAGTAATCATTTCTCACTTGTAAACCACCAAAGAACCAAGAATCCCATGTGTTTAAATTGCAGCGCTTTACTGTAAGTAGTTTCGAAAGAATAATTAACTTTATAATACAAATCGTGGTACTAAAATTTAACCAGTGTATTTTACATGGGTGAATAATCAGTATGACAGATAGTGCAGATGTACACTAAGGAATTGATAAATAGGCAAACGCTTTTGAAAAATGACTGAGATCAAGTACAAATTGTCGAATTGGCGAAAGTTTATTTAGTAGAAGAATGCATTATTATTCTATTCATGTATATTCCCTACTATCTAAAATAACAACTGTTATTTACCCTTAATTTCAATTTTTATCTGTACTTATGTGTGTTTTCACCTTCCTAGAGATAACTGACACCAATTGGTATTATTGTAATTGTTGTTATTTGTATCCTAATGCAGAGACTGAACACTGCGACCTTGAAGGCCTATTGTATCACTCTACATTAGGTTTGTGTAAGTGTGTGTGTGTGTGTCTGTGTGAAATCTATGGCTTCTTACTGCCCCTCCTCGCCGTAAAGGGGTAGCAGTGTCGATTTCAATTCTTCAACACTGAAGTGCCGCGGCATAGGTACCACCCCGCTGCGACCGCCCTAAATATCGATCGCCGCGAGCAGATTCGAACCCACGATTTCCCCACGAAAGCTTAACGCTTTTACCACTGCGATATCCCGGCGTCTACCAATCGGTATTACTAGCTACCTATGATTTTACCTTAGACGTTTTTTAACATCGTATAAACAATGATTTCATACGGTGAATAGATTCAATAAAAGCACTACACATTTGTCTTGCAAAAATTTGTTGTAGCTAACTTTTTGGTATAGTTTCTTATTTTCAAGTGGTCAGTCAGACTACTAAAGCTGACAAAGGACAAAGTCACTTAAGATGTGAGTCAATTGTCAGTGTCAACAGTATGACCCAATTCAAGGTTATATTTACATAATTTAATATATCTTCAGAATTTAAAGTAGAATTTAAAAATGAAATAAAAAAAGGTGTTTCCATTTAAAAGAAATAAGTGAGCTGTCATAACATGTTTTTGGGTCAACCTGTATACATGAAATAATCATCAGAAAAACGCCAACTAAAATCAAAAATCGACAGGTCCCAGCGTTTCCTTGAAAAACAAAAACACCTGAAAATTAAATGAATTTATTCCAACCATTACGTGCTCACTGTATAATCTATTAATTGAGCATAAGGAAAATACTTATTTCGTCTTACATTTCATAGGTATATATGAAACACTTTTTCTTAATGATGCCCACTATATAGTGACCGAAAAATATGGTGTCAAGTTACAAATAGTTTTTCTTTTAGTTTTTTTCTTTTCCTTATTGCACCACTTCGATCTCATTACACATCAATAACGACGACTACTTACAGTAAACGTTCATTGCGTTTTCGAGAGGCATCGCTTTGATATATGTGCTTATATATCAAAGATTATTTCTGCAGAAAAATGTTAAAAAGCACATTTCTTATTGCGTCATTAATTGTCATTCATTCTCAGATATATATGGTATTGCGAAAAGAATTTTATGAACACATCGGTTGCCATTGATATTTTATTCATAGATGTAGGCTATTCATCCTATACTAACTATACAAGTACATATTTGCTGCTTGGACCTATTAACCGCAAAAAACTAGATTTAAATCTGACCGCCAACCAACGATCAAGAATTTCTAATTAATGAATAACACGTGGCATCGACCGAGTTAAGAGCTAATTTGACGTTGAGGGAAGGAATTTAATTAATCTTTCTTTTCTATATTTCAACAGAAATAACAAACGATGCAATTAGAGAATGGCGTGAACATTATCATAACAATCCTTTAAGGAAAAAAGAGAATAGAGACGATTCTTTGAAGTTTATTTCCACCGTCTTAAAAATTAATCCTAAAAGCATTTTGTAATATCCCATCTTTGTTTGTATATAATCCCGTTAAAAGCATAATTAAATGAATCAGGAGAAATATAAAATCTGTCAAGTGACTTATGTATACAAAATTAATTAGTTACTGCAAATGAAAATTTTTATACACAAATTTAAGCCAAAATAATGTACAGGATGTTTACGGTCTTGTGATTTTATTTTCAAGGGGTGATCAAACATCTTAAAATAAGGTCATTAACGTAAAAATATCTTAAGAAAGTTGCATAATAAGAGAGATATTAATGTTATAAACAATTTTTTGTAGTTTTTATTTTTTTTAATTTTTAAGTGGTGATTAGGCATATCAATTTAAACAATTTTTTTTAATCTTCTTCATGGAATCCACTTCACACTAGTTGTTCAAAGTTATCGCCGTGTTGTTGAACGCAAAATCTCGCTCGACGTATCCATGAATTGGCATTATTTACTAGGCCTTGGTCTTGCCGTCGAATTGTCGCCGCAGTTGCCTCAATGCGGTTACGAAAATCATCTAAATCAATTATGCCGCTGGTGCATACCATGGTCTTCATAACGCCCCATAGGTAAAAATCATGGGAGTTAAGGTCGAGTGACCGAGGAGGCCCCGGCGGTCCTATGCCGGGGCCTCCTCGGTCACTCGACTCGATCAATCCACTCATTTTCAAACACATTATCTAAATGTTGGCGAACTAAACGATTAAAATTCGGCGGTGCGCCATCGGAAAGGAACTTCTTCCAACAGTCCCATCAAATGATTTTGCAAAAGCAAGAGATAATCATATCTATTAATTCGATTTGGAAACACAAATGGGCCAATAAGTTGTCCGTTGACAACACTCACAAGACCGTAAACAGCCTGTATAATAAGCACGTGTGATAGGTATTTATGTAAATCCTACAATTGTGTCCGAATCCGTCCTAGAAAAATCTATATCGTGTATGTTACATCTGCGTCAGAGAAACTAGAAGTAAAACGAAAAATGTAAAGCACAAAAAGGACTTTATAGTAATTATAAACGTGACTTAAAGATACAAAGATAAACATGATTCTAAAATAATTACTATACTTTTCAAATGCCTACGATCAATAATACCAAAGGCAAATAATTTACGCTTAATTTGAATCAATCTGTATATTCTTGGTACCATTACGTTTTCAGTACGTAATTTCTTTTAGACGCGGTAAAAGAAACCGTTGCGAATAAGGAAATCTCTTGCATTCGCCTCACAATCAGTCACAGATTTTATCTGGTGTCGCTTATCTGTTTCATTAATCACCAGCGCTTTCCTTGAAATTCCTAAATTCAATGCAGAAGCTTACATTTCCTTCCTTATCAACAAATCACTAGAAAATATAAAATGTTGGTGAAACATATTGTTTTCAATATACGATAGATAAGTAAAAAGTAATTTTCTTAATTAAATTTTGTTCTGTATTGATGCTCATTTTCAAATTCACAATCGACAAAACCTTATTAAGAAGCAAGTATGGGCAAGAACAGTAACAAAATGTCAACTTCAGGTATGAAATTAAATACAACACTTCAATAATCAAAATATGATTTACTCAATTGCGAAAAAAAAAAACATTGACATAATCAAACTTTCTTTCGCGAACGATAATAGCACTAATAGAGCAAGTTATTTGTTCAACCTGCAATATCTAAATAAACATATCAATCAAGAGCATGTTCATACAAAATTCGGAAGATGGAATCGGTAGCTAATAAAATGCAAAATGTCCCAAATCAACAACGCTTTGTTTCATTTTCGGTGGACCATCTGTTTATACTGCATACAATCTCGTTGCAAATACTAAGAAATTGGTATCGGAGCTACATTTCCTCTTTCCGTTCCTATTACTACTGATCGTTGTAGTTAGGACAAGCTGTTACATCACAGTTTATTATTACGATGTTCCACATATTAAAACCGTGTACCAAAATAGACACAAATGAATGCACGCTTAAAAGAGGAACCACATCAATTAATTAATAGTCCAAGAAAATTTAAATCGATAACTATTCATTTAAACTCGTTGCACTTTTTATAGCATTTTCAAAATTCCTTCCTTATCTATTATTAAAGTTGATGAAAGCTTGAAATAGCGTGACAAATAACGATGTTAATATTACTTTCATTTTAATTAGCTAAGCGTAGAAACTAATTTACTAACTTCAAGTACGTATGTATATCCGAAGTTATTCCATTTCAGCATGCAATTCGTGTCAATAACCATTTTATTATTTTCAACCTAATATAGAGTTTATCGGCAAGAAATACACAACTTCTATATAAAATATTTTTCATTACATTTCAGTAGAGAACCGCCTAATTAATAGGGGCAACGGTTTATTTGAATATATTAACACGAAAATACTTTTGGATCCACAATTAACCTAGTTATATAATGTTATGTTGCCCTTATTTTTATTGCTACAGGTTTAATTTCAATGATTTTACAAGGATTCATCTCATATAAGTTCAACTAAACTGGTCTATGTACGTGTGATTATGTCTTACATTGTATATGTATTGCATTGAGAAATATTCAAACTTTGATATACCAACCCATTTAAGACTCTACAAATAACTGCAAAGTTGAATACTACAATACAAAGCTACTGCAAAATTTGGCAAATAATATCTACCGTTGCTAAAATATTAAAATTACATACATACAAAATATATATTTAAAAAACAAATAAAAGACAGCTTTCTGTCGCACGCACTAAAAATCATAAAACACGTATTTTTCTTAATATTTTATTACTTATTAATGTTTATATGTAGGGTGAACTAAGAGGACTAACATAAGTAAACAATATATAAAAAGCTTTCTTTTTATCATTTTTTGTAAATATATATTTCTTTTACCCTTTTTACTGCATGGTTTACGGTTTTGTGATTTTATATTCAAGGGGAGACATCTTAAAATAAGGTCATTAACGTAAAAATATCTTAACAAAGTTGCATAATGAAAGAGATATTAATGTTAAAAAAAAGTTGGAGTTTTTATTTTTTTAATTTTTAAGTGGCGATTAAGCATATTAATTTAAACAATTTTTTTATGTTTTTCATGGAATCCACTTCACATTAGTTGTTCAAAGTTATCGCCGTTTTGTTGAACGCAAAGTCTCGCTAGACGTATCCATGAATCGGCATAATTTACTAGGCCTTGGTCTTGCCGTCGAATTGTCGCCGCAGTTGCCTCAATGCGGGTACGAAAATCGTCTAAATCAATTATGCCGCTGGTGCATACCATGGTCTTCATGACGCCCCATAAGTAAAAATCAAGGGAGTTAAGGTCGAGTGACCGAGGAGGCCCCGGCCTAGGACCACCTCGATCAATCCACATTCAAACACATTATATAAATGTTGGCGAACTAAACAATTAAAATGCGGCGGTGCGCCATCATGAAGAAACCACATTTGTCGACGTACATTCAAAGGTACTTCTTCCAATAGTTCTATCAAATGATTTTGAAAAAACATGAGATAATCATATCCATCATTCGATTTGGCAACACAAATGGGCCAATAAGTTGTCCGTTGACCAGTCCGGCCCAAACATTTATCGAAAATCTATGCTGGAAATGATTACAACGAACAGCATGTGGATTTTCCACAGCCCAAATATGAGTATTACGACAGTCGCCAATACAATGGAAGAAAAGTCTGGAATTTCTACATGTTTTTGTAGAAACCATCGGCAAAACTGTAAACATAAAGGATGAGCTTTAAGTTGTAAAGCCTGTACATTATGTCAGAGACAAAACTAACCAAGTAGAAGAAAGAGGAATGGAAGAAAGAGGAAAACCTAAGTTACCATTGAAACTCAGCGGTAAACCATTCCACTACACCGTGGAAACACCGAAACCGACTTATATAGGGAATTGTGGAGGAGGGTGTGGGGCTACGCGATATTGTGACGGCCAATGACTTCAGATGTCGGCGACCTAATAACCAATGTCCCGATTGATGTTGTTGGGGTGTTTGATGATTCGATCGGTGCCCTTATTTCCTCTGCTAAAATAGTAAGAGGATGTGCACAACAAAGACGTCTCATTGAATAATATTTTATGGCCAGTGTATAGATGATGTTTGGCTAAGGCGGAAATTGCCGATAGTCCCTTTCTAACACAACGCTCATGGTCAGTTAAACGTGTTTCACCACACGTACACAATACCACCGAAACAAAAAAAATTGTAGACGGGTTTACTTGACAGTCAGAACAATTTGTCTTTCGGGGATGGAAGAATTTTTGCGGTCTTTGAGAAGTACTTGGAAAATGTATTAATATTTTGTTTCTTTAAGATCTTACCAATCTTCTATGCCACCTTGTGGATATAAGGAAAGTAAGCTACCATTCTGCCAGTCGTGTAATTGCCATTGGTTACTTTATTGGTTGGATGAAGGTGGCTTTTGATGACTTAGTTGACATCGTTATATTGAAAGCCCTTGTTGTCGAGAGTGTTCCGTACATGACCTACCTCAGTCTGAAGATTATCCTGCTCCTAAACTGTCATCGCAAGGTGAATTGAAAACTTGATTACAGACAATTTCTCCGCCGGATGAAGATGTGAAGCGGCATCTCTTTATACGGAATTGATTAAGCTACCGTCGGATTTTCCATTAACGATGACATCCAGAAAAGCAAGTGAACTATCGTGGAGGTGGAAGACGATAGTTTGCTTGACTGACTTCGGCCGTGGAAGCCTTCGTTTTTATTTCTATCTGTTTCCATGACAAATATTCAACCAAGCAATTTAGCGTAGTACTACAAACATTTGGAGTTTGTCTTGTTCACTAACTAGACTCGACATTTCAACCTCTACCGCTTCTCTAATAACTCTCCTTTGGTAGCTTTTAGTTGCAGTAATTACCTCAGTGACTTTAAAATCCACTCTGTATCAATTTTAATCTTTTAGTTTCAACTATTCTTATGTATTCAATGATCTGCCACTACTGATTTTCCATCCTCGTCAGTCTTTCATCCGTCCGTGTATTTACCTGCACCAGTACTCTTTAGATTTATATATATTTTCTGCTTTCTTCATTGTCTTTCGTCATTGGTAGATATTGTTGAATTGATGTAATGGTTCCCAATCTTAGGCGTATACTCCTCCTTGTATCCAATATTTTATTAATTGTGTTATTACCGATACAGATCGTTTGGCGGATGCGAGAAAGCAAATTGAAACAGCGATAAAAAGGAACGGATACACCGACAACGAGAAACGAAGGTCTTGGAAGAGCCCGAAGGGGCCTCAGATAGAGAGAGAACGATCAAGGTGATATGGTTGTTTACATTTCTGGAGTTAATAACGGAATTAGCACTAAAAAGACACCGATCCTCATCGGTGTGTTTCCCTTAAGAAAGGGAAATCCACCTTCTTCTACTCCGATACACCTCAATTCGTCATTTGGTCTCTTCTATCTACTGTCTCATTCAATCATGGCTCTCCGATGCTCGTGGATGATGATGATCATATTGTTTCTACTTTAGCAACAAGCATTTGACATAGTGAATAGGAATACATAATTTAATTCCAGAACTATTTATGTAAATAAAAAATAATAATAATAGGCCCCTTCAACAGGCCTTAAAGGCCCATAGGGAATGGCGGGGTGTGATCTGTCACTGTTAGCCTTTCGGTACTTTAGGGCTGTAACCTGTCAAGCGCTACGAGCCGACCGCCTATTATTACCCCAAAATTTGACTTTCAGGTACTCATCTTTACAGCTTGAGTCGAGCAGTGCCCGAAAAAACGCCATCGATTTCATTGACACGGTCGGGAATCGAGAACCCAGGGCCTGCAATTTAGTAGTCAAGTAACCAACCCACTAGACCACTACAGCCTTAAATATACTAGCGAAATTAATAAAGCTAATACGTTAAAGCTAAAGGATTCTAGAGTAAATGTCACAATAGAACCAGGTTAATGAATGATGTTGACAGTAAAATACATGTTAGACGCATTATGGACCACCATCTTCAATCTAACCCTAGAAAAAACTAATTAGAACGATAAAAGTTGAAACATCAATATATCAGAACCAGAAACAATTTATAGCACACGCAGACAATATTACAGAATCCCCAGAGAAAACATAGTCCAACCACTAGTGTGGATGGATGAAAGAGTGTAAAGCTGCAAGTATCGGCAGGTAATAATAAACGGGGAAAAGGAGAAGCACGTGGATTTTACAGGAAGCTTTGAAGCTTTCGAAGCTTGAAATGAGGTATATGAGATCACTGCACTGAAAGAGATATGTAAGAAAATACACACAAAAATGTATAAAGATGCAATTAGGTTATTATTTGCATACCTACATATGTCACCGAAATCTTTTAATAAAGATATAGGACAATTTAGAACATTTGAAGAATTTTTTTAAGGAAAAGCCTATGATCGGAAAGAATATAGCAATATGGCATTTCTAATTAAAAACCGAAAAGGATGGAGTAAGATGGGCAATAGAACAAAATCGCACAGCTATTTATATACACGGAAAGAACTCAAAAAAGAAATATGCGACGTGATTCACCACCATGACAGAATCAGAACAGCCCCACTGAAGGGAGCGGTCTCTATTCCCTATAGAAGTGATCGGAAAGAGGGTTCTTTCCTAACGAAGCACGCAACTGTAAAATCGAAAATAATTTATATTTCCCATTACTAATGCTTATGTGGTATTTTATATATACAGGGTGACGCATTAGTGTAGCAAAGCGCGATATATACGTTATCATATAAGATATCAAAAAAAGTTATTTACGAAAATTGTTACCAGTCTTAAACTTAATATTTATTTTTTGTTTTAATATATACAAGCTGTTTCATATCACCAGGGTGAACCAAACATACGTTTTCTTAAATGGAACATCCTATATATTATTTCAGATTTAGATTAAGCTCATGCCCAATATACAGTTTCATCGAATTGTATAGGTTGTTTCAGAAATTATGGTCAATCTTATATGCAAATCATTCACAGTTCAAGGTCTTGTATACTGCAAACAACATAGTCTGAAATTTTTCTTTTACAAGCAAAATACCATCAATACAACATTACAGCCGTACTTTAAGCGATTGTCGTACATTTCTTAATTAATACTCGAGAATGCTTCTCTTATTCTGTTTTCCATATCACCTCGTGTAGTTGTCGGTGTTTGGTATACAAAGTTTTTCATACATATGACCACATGGAGCAGTCAATTTTAGTGAACTCTGATGCGATCACCAGAGTGCTAGATAGCTAGTCACTCAATTGGTTCCCCTCTCCTTGTCTATCTTTCAAGCAAATAGTCGGTAGTTAATCTAGTGTGAAGTAGCGAAGCTCCATCGTGCAGATATCATATCCTTTGATGAACGTTTAGGGGAACATTTTCCAGTAACAACGGTAGATGATTTTCTAAAAAGTCTAAATAAACTTGACCATTCTCGCGTCCTTCCAAAAAATGTGGTCCATTTACATAATCCCCTAGCTAGTTAAGACTATTATACTGTCATTTTTCCACGATTAACTCGTTATATTAAAATGATTTCTAAAAATCTCACTTTTATCAAAAAACTAAAATATCTCAGAAATTAATGATTTTAGGTATAGAGAGTGCTAATAAAAATGAAAGTAGCTAAAGTATTCTCTCTTTTTATGATATAAAATACAGGATAATTCATTTTAATAATTGAGAAATTAATGTATTTGAGTTTTGACTCGCCATGTATTCAGTTTTTAGTATCAATTTTGAAAAAAATTTACTAAGCTATAAAATCTTTGCTTGTAAAAGAAAAATTTCAGACTGTGTTGTTTGCAGCATACAAGTCCTTGAACTTACAGTGATTTTCATATAAAATTGATCATAACATCTGAAACACGTTGTATAATTCAATGAAATTGTATACTGGGGGTGTGAGGCATGAGCTTAACCTAACTCGAAAATAATATGCAGGCTGTTCCATTTAAGAAAACGTGTGTTTGTTCGCCCTGATGATATGAAACACCTTGTATATATGAAAATAATTTTAAAATGTTAAGTGTAAGACTGTGTACAACTTTCGTAAATAAATTTTTTTGATATAGTATATGATAACGGATATATCGAGCTTTGCCTCACTAATGCGTCACCCTGTAGGTATGTACATGGTTAAGATATATATATACATATATAGCAATTCTGCGGGCCTTCAAGGCCCCCGCGTTCTGCTACCATCTTCGTGACTAGTCTCCAGCTCTCCCCGTCCTCGGTTGTTTTCCTCCAATACCTCACTCCTATCTCCTCCATGTCCTTCGTAACGTCTTGCAACCATTTCTTTCTTGGACGACCTCTTCTTCGTTTGCCTCCTTCTCCCCCATACAGCACGCTTTTCACTATTCTTTGTTCCGGCATCCGGATTATATGTCCTAGCAATCTCGCTCTCTGTGCTCGGATTTTATGTGGAAGATATATAGCAACAATATTAGAATTCTCTGAACTGTATAATGTTTAGAAAGACCTTGAAATGAAAAGCTACAACATAAAACCATTTTACAAAATTGCACCCTCCAAGTAGGTACTACTTCAAGCCAATTAAAAAAGGATTTCATTTCATGTTTCCATCATTTCTTCGCATTTGCATTTTTACACGCATAGGTACGATGTATGTACGTAAACATATACATACATATATTAACCGCAAGCGCCCTCGCTAAAAGACCATGTGTTTACAAAAATAATGAGGTAGTTTGAAGGGTGCTAAAGAATTTTCGGAATAGGGATTTGTTAGAGAGGGAAATGTTCTGCAACCGCACGAAAGCAATGTTATTGTGATGCTCTGTGAAGTTAAAGTAAACGACTTTCAAGGAATGCATAAATCTACACGCACAATGTCGAAATAACGAGAGATGAATCCTACGCCGCCGATATTTTTGCCTTTGACCTTAACCAATTGCTGTACGTTTCTACCACGTCTATTACTATTTCACGGAAGTCCAATAAGCAGGTTGTCTACAGTAAGTACTATCAGCTCTAACCATAATGTCATGCGTCTGAGAGGAGTGTAACCGACCACTTACCGTTCTATAAGTAATGTCATAGTAATGTCATAGTCGAACGTGAAGCGGTGGTTACATTCCTATCAGACGCACGACATTGTGGTTCGAACTGATAGTACAATAAATTCGATTCCCGAAATGCATTTTTAAAAAATTGGTAGGTACACAAGTGGAGCTGGTGAATTGGTGGAACAGTGGAACTTGTGCATCTATACAGTGACTTAAACGGCGTTGCCATTTTTAGAAGCAACCCGGAAACTCATTTTTCGTAATTGAGCAACTGTCTCACATGGTGTTGAATATCTGTCATAGTAGAAATTCTTCATCCTTTTCAGCGCAGCTTTTAATATTGGAAATCGGGGTGTAATTGAATAAGAACTTTTTTTTTACCAAAACGTCTTAGGTAATGACCGCACATTGCCATGAGGAATGATTCCCTTGTCAGACCACAATTATGGTCTTTTTTTCGAACAGTAATCAGTGAAGTATCTTCAAATAGCATTAGAATAAAATCATGGTGAACTATTGCCTCGTGATCGCATCAGCGCAGCGTTAGGCTAAATACTGTACGTGACATGGTTTTCTTTTTTGGGCGCGGTGAAACCGGGGATTTTCGTTGCATGCTCTAGCGCTTTGTCTGAGTTTTATCGCCCGCAATTACTCTCACGCGAAAACAAATAAGCATTTGAAGAAAGATCAATCAATCGCAGGCGCTGTTTCTGATCATCCCAGATCTATAATTCTTTAGTGTTCACTCACACTTAATCGTCTGTCGAACGCATTTCGCCGTCTGTTAATATTACAGTCCGTCATTGTTGTTTTTGACTGCCCGCTTTTGGGATCATCATCTATCTTCTTGGCCATCCTTGAACTTTGTGTGCTATTTGAACGACCTCAACTTTCCATAGAATCTTGACAAACAGAATAGTGGGATCCCAATTTCGATGTACAGAGTCCGCCACGGAAATCTGACGGTTTTCACTTAAAGAGTAGAGTGAATTTTTAACACAAAACAATTTTATTAACACCAAAACATGCAGGAAGTTTGAAAGTTTTGGCAGTCTAAACCGTTTTTATTTCTTGAAAATGATATTGATCAGGTCACGCTCATTTACGAAAATGAATGCATGCAAAACGCCCTCTGAAGCTCCGAAAAGCATCGACGAGCATTTGGCGAGATATTTGACTGATGTCTTTTCGAACGTTCACCCGAAATTCAACCAAAGTGCGTAGGATATTTAGGTAAGTGCGGGACTTCAAATATTCCCATAGGAAGACATTGTAAATTGTCTCGTGCAAATCTTATGGGAAAATTTGAAGTTTCGCATTTCGCACTTCGCGGGAAGTTCAATCGAGCATTGGAAAAGAATTCGATCAAATTCTTTGCCAAATGCCCGTCGACGCCTTCCGGAGAGCATCTTGATTTATACATTGCTGCGAAAAATAAACTCGATTGTGAAACATTCAATCTTCCTGCATGCTTTGATGTTAATAAAATTGTTTTACATTCAAAATTCACTTAATACCGATCCTGTAGAATAAACTGGTTTGAATTATTTTTGTTGATGATGATGATGCTTAACAAGAATTGATCCAGAATACCGATCTTAGCATACGGAAACAAATGGGGTAGTACTTTAGCGCCAATGCTCGAATTCGTACACACTATAATATGATTATAATATGATGAATGCTTGGATGACATTAATGCGATAACAGAAATTGATCTAGGTTGACATACCTATACAGTGCAACCACACCATCTCAATAAAAAGGAAATTACGGGCTATTTCATACTTTGTTTGTGAAAGGCTTTATTGCTTTTTCAACTGTTGATTATTTTAGTATCGCTACCAATGACGACGCAATGAAACTTTGAATATACATAACTCGAATATTAGCGATTTAAACTTTCTCGAACATTGTGCAGCACCGTCCTCAAATATTATAACTCGCATAATATGTATTCTGATTATATTAATAGCTATAATAATACTCAAAATTAAATATCTTTAAACATGTCTGGCATGAAATCATTGGTAACCACTACAACATACCAACGGTGTGCCTTAGACCTTAGACGCCAAAAATATAGGTTAGGTGTTAGCTTTTTTTATGATGTTAATGATATAAAATACACTCAAAATGGAATCAATTCGTTTAATTATAATTTGAAAAAAGAACAGTGGCTTGAGAAATTTTACAACTTAAGATATCTTCCCTGATTGATGACACTTGTTCTTTTCAAAGCGAATATAGTCTCGAGTGGCGGCTCATCGAGGGTGGCATTGTGGGCACTGCCCACCCAAACGTAATTAAAGAATATGAAAATTTTTAACAATAATAATAATAATAATTGTCCAGTGTTTGTGCCTACTGCTGCCCACCCATTAAAAATACTCACGAGCCGCGGGTGATAGTCTCTATATGGTAGCTATAGTAAACTAACTACCAGGCCTTTGAAGATTATCTGCCAAGTTTTGGTGAATCAACAGTTAGATTAACGACCTAATTATAATCTGTAACCGCTGTCAAATGCGAATGTACGTTCCAATATTTGGCAAATAATCCATACAGTCTTAATAAGTCACAATAGCTTGCAACATATAACATTATACAGACATACATATGCTAACGAAGTAACTAATCACTTTAAACGGAGAAACCCAATGCTTTATCTATCAAACTATTGCTTTTTTATTAGGTAAGCAAATCAAAGCTGTACTTTGGGAGATAACCAGTTGCTTCAGTGGAACCAATAGCAATATCTTCTAAACTATTACTTTTTAATCAGTACGTTATTTTGTAAATCGACTCCATCTTTAATTACACTTCCTACACGTAAAATTCTTATATATAGCGGAGAACTTTCTAATGAACTTTTAATTTTTTTTAACTTTAGAAACTAAGCAAGGAGCTCTGCATATAATAAATACATAGTTTCTTTAGGCTCCAGTTTGTTCAGTACTTCTAGCACGGTTTTAAATGTGAGCGGTTTGATTGCTGAGAATTGTTTTTCCAAATACTTCAGGATTCAAATAATAAGTATATAAGTATTTCGAAGTTGAAGGAAAATAGAAAACTTTATTAACCTATTTATATCAACTATAATTGTCAATGCATTAAAACCATCAATTATAAACATTTTTCTATAAAACCTTCAATACCTTCATAAATGTTTTTGTCGAACTCAAATAACTCAAATGATATAAGTCGGTTTGGCTATAAATATATCTATACAGTGGGCACGTAAAGGTTGGAATACATTCATTTAAAATGCAGGTGTCTTTTTCTCTAACAATCGCTTGGACTCGTCGATTTTTGATTTTAGTTGCCGTTTTTCTGATGATTATTCATGTATACTGAATGACCCAAAAATATGTTATGACAGCTAACTTATTTTGTTTTAATGGAAACATCTTTTCTTGTTTCGTTTTTTAAATTTTACGTTAAATTTTGTTATGTTTTATGTCCTTTACCTGAATTCAACTGTTTTTCGAGAAATATGCACTGTAACTTGAAACATTAACAAATTATTTATTTAGAAAAAGTAGTCAAATGCAATAAAAAATAAAAATAATTTTAACAAATGTTCGAAGTCACCTCCACCAACTTCCTGGCAGTGTCCGACACAATATTGAAATTCCTGAAAAAGGTTATTAGCTTCGTTAGGCTCTATAAATCTCATTCCGTTTCTTATCCTATTGTTTAAGTCTTCGATGTTGTTTGCTCGGTTAACGTTTACCTCACACTTAAGATAACCCCACAGAAAATAATTTAAGAGGGTCAAATCTGGAGATCTGGCCGGCCATTCAATTGGGCCCCTTCGACGGACCAATCCATCGTTCAGGGAAAACCGTATTGAGGACTCACGCACAGGGCGAGTGTAATGGGCCGTAACTCCATCTTGCTGATACCATAAGAAATCGTTTGGTGTGTCAGGAACATCTGGATCGGCGTATAAAGTGGCAAGACATAGTAGTAGGTCATCTTCTAGATTCTTATTGTTGATGCTTGTCAGATGCAGTCAACTGCATGCTTGTTTGGTTTGGTCAATTTTGTTCTAGATTTGTCTTGTGGCATTGTTACAATTAGTGTAGTGATTAATATAGTACAGATTCTTATTAGCTTTGTTCGTAGCGCAGTCAGAAACCATCCGAAATTGAACGACGCATGCGCACTAATTGCTATGCGTTCGCAGTACTACAATGTCATATTTTGACAGTTTGAAATTTACAATTCGGTGCTCGCAGAGTAGTAGCACACGCAAAATAACTACCAGACTATCCACTAGATAGGGCGACTAGAATGATTTATAAAAATTCCACTGGATGTCGCCACTATTCGCTCTAA